>JABASC010005192.1:0-10591 GCA_019776185.1 Plutomurus gul
TTCATTCTTTTGCTAAATTCTTACTGACAAAGTGTTTTATTTAAAACTGACAATTAATTCATAAATTTACTAGAACTTTTTCTCCGATTTACTAGTAAATTCATTTGTTCATTTACTGTATCGTTAGTAAACGTCTACTAGCAAATTAATTTCTTTTACTAGCACTTTCATTTTTTTGAATAGTGAATTCCCATATCCCCATACTAAATTCAAATTCATAAAGAAACATTAAATACATTGCCAATTGACATTTTCTTTCATTTTCTTATTATAAGCAACGATATATAAGGAAAGTGTAGAAACAAGTTGCACAAAAATAAACCAAAAGAGAAATAGATTTCAAATCCAAGTATATTCTGTAATTTTTTTTTTTACAAAAGAGAAGATTTGTATCGTCCAATGTGAAACGCTATGGCATTCGTTTCACAATTTTATGTGTTGCAATAATAATAGAATAAAGTTAGATTCTATTTTACAAGTGAACATCGAGAGACCGTTTTTAGAAATGTCAATGAAAATTGTCAATGAATTTATTATGAAAGAAGTGTTTCATTTTTTCGTCAGGAGGTTGTCAGTTATTGTATAGAAAGTAAAATTTATTTATAAGTCTTAAGTTCACTCTATGAATTGCGATGTAAGATATTTACAGGGTGCGGCATAAGTAACGACCCATATTTTTAACACGTATGTACATTACTCATTTGAAAGCTCTTCCTTTTTCAGTTTTAACGTGTTTCAGGGATTTGAAAACATAGGAAATAAGCTTATTTGGCTATTTGCTTAGCTTATTTGCAGGGCTTCACGTTGGTAAAAAATTCACAAACAAGATAAACAATTACGCATCTAACATTAAATTCAAATTTTCACTAATGCCTTCAAAGAAGCAATGAAATAAATACGGAGGACGATTTTTCTTAGGTAACGATTCTCATGTTGAGAGTTCATTCAAAATCTTACGTTGGACCCTGCGTTCGGTTCATTGGCCCCTACAAATTAAAAGAAAGTCCTTGAAACACGCCCAAACTATAAAAGGGGCTTTAAAATGATGAAATTCCATGATTGTCATTTTCAGTGTCGGGAAAACATGAAGTTTTATTTGTTAAAATAAGGCTTATTATTTATACCGCACCCTGTATTTTAGTATACGATGAGCGTATAGAAAAATCCAATGGCGTTACCTTTTGCTTGCATGAATGCGAATTAGATTATCTCTATTCAGAGAAGACTACGGGTACGCTGTCGAGATTAAATCTCTCCGTTAGCAAAGAACTTATAAACCAAAGGTAAACACGAGCATAAAATTAAAGTACAAGTTGAAAGTGCATTATTAGAGTGTCATATACGTAATGTATGTGTATACAAGAGCTCAAAAGTGTTTTTAGAAATAATAAGTCTGCGTTCCACCCAAGATGGTTGTTTGCTCTGTAAAAGCAAATAGGGACAGAGAAAGTAAATCAGCAAAATTGGTTAAACGAAAAGGATGAGCGGATATTAGATGTGGAAGTGAAGATTAAATTGCGAGGTTATTTAAGTGACTAAAGAAAATAATATTTTGAAAGTTTCACAAGTGTTCACGATGGAATGAATGGGTCAAAGTCAAAATATTTATATTACCCTTTAAAACTTGATGTGCATTGGACAGTACGTTAATGGACCCTTGTCGGCTGAGAATTTTACACAAAGCAATTTTTACCTACGTTTTAGAAAGGAGTGAAGTTTTATCCACCCAAAGGAACGTATCTTTTACTCTTCACGTAAAGATAATACGGTTCATTTTATTGTTCATCTTATACTACCTTTGTATTTCGTGGTAGTGGCACATGAAAATAAAAACCCGAGCGTAAGTGTGTTGGTGTTCGTCTAAGCGTTGACTCTCCAAGCGAGAATCAACAAAATAAAATGAAGTGCTTAAATTAGACTCGCATCAGTCTGGTTCAGTGTAAAAGCTTGCTGTTGCTTCTACTTATACAGAGCTAGTCAATATAATCACTATATGAGCGTACTTGGTGGCGATTGCTATTTTGATATTGCATGACAAGCTTCAAGTCCCGTCAACGAGGGCAACTCTAAATTCAATGGACGGTTGTATGTTCGTCCAAGTAGCGAATAAAAGATTATAATACTGACAAAGAGCCTTTATTTTCCTCAATATTCTATACAATCAAATCAAGGATGACTGGAGCTGAAGTAAACTAATAGAACATTAATGCATAAAGAGCTTCTAATGTAACAAGTGATGGAGTAGAAAAATGGAATTGAATTGGGAAAACTTGGCGAGAAACTTTGCCGAGAATTGAATTTTCTTCCACTCTTTGCAGATTAATTTCATTTATCCCATCCTACTTTTACGCTTTTGTGCAAATTGTCCTTGCACAAGTGCACAAGGAGTTTTATTATATTATTAGTTGCTTCTTCCAACAGATCATTTCCTATTAATAATCCTCATTTTCTCAAACTACTTTGTCCGAATACTACATAGGTACGTATTTGTACAAATCGAGAATAGATTTTTCATTCATTATTATTATGTATTACCACTTTACTTGTTGGAATAGATTATATTACTGTGTTTTTCGAAACATATTTATTAAGTTGAATCAGTTTTGGTATTCGCCTTGGCGAAATGCGATTTTTCTATATTTTCGTAGAATAATTGACGACACTCTTAGCGAAACTTGCAATAAAACCATGGGTATTTTAGTGTATGAACTGTGTACGCATTTTTTAGAGTTTTGCCAAAAGTTTTGTGCTTAATTAACTAATTTTACAAACGAGTTTCATAATGTTTTGTGTTTCCAATATTGTTCATTTAGCATTTCTACTTTAAATATCCTTTTATGCTATTAGATCAACGATGGATACATGTACGAATATGTTCCTATATGTGTATGCATGTGAACTGTATTCGCAAGGGAGAATGTATGTAGCAAAAATCTGCTGAAACATTATCAATGTTTCGTTCCCATTTATTTGCCTTTCACATCATTCAATTCCAATTCAAACTTAATGTAGGAATTCTTAGGCAACAATAATAATAATAATAATAGAGTGCATCTTCTTACGTGATACGCATTTGTACATTTTCTACTCTCCTGCATTTGAACACATAAACAGCTATTAAATTGGGTTGTGGCTGTGTAACGTTTGTTTGAGTGAGTTTTCTCTTATGTCATTGCCGCACCCAATTCGTGAAATCCAACTCGCGACCAATAACTATTCCCATCCATCATACGATTATACTGAAACACTTTCTTTTCCTTCGTATTCATGGAAAAGTAGTCTAATATTTCCAAGCTGAATTTCCATGTTTTGATTATGTAATTCAAACAAACTTTCCCTTGTATCCCAAATATGTGCTTATGTATAGAGAGAAGTTACAAATTAGAACAAATTAATATCACAGAATGATGAATAGCCTTTTAATGATATTATTAGTTCTAATAACCTTAAAATAAGTATATTATGTACCTATACTTATAGGATACATATGGTTAGTATTAGGGAGCCAGGAGACACCAGAAATAAGATTCTATTCCAACAAAAACACGCTTTCTTCGAGGAATGTATAAAGAATTCTATTACAAACGGTTCAATTTTACAAATTGTCTCCAGTATATTTATGTATGTATTTATATATACTTATTGTTAGTACTATACAATTAAACGTGCGTGTATGTGTAGAGTTAGAAAGTTGAACAATTTGTGAAGTAGACCGTTTAGAGCATTCGCCACTATAATATTGTAAACTAAGGAAATATATTTGGATGCCCATTATTTGGTTGCTTTCGCCACTAATTTTGACTGAAACCGCTACTTCGCCAAAGGGGTAGCTCCAAATTCTTGACCAGGTTTATATGCTGGAACGGTCTACTTCACTGCTCTGTTTTTATGCCTGGCTTCTCCTCATCAATTCTACTAACCAGATTGGGGTCACATTCAGTTTGTGAGCCACAGCAGCCACTGATGTAGACTGATTGGGAGTATTTAAAAGTCTTACTTGACAAAACGAAAACGTGGAAGACCCAGAAGAGTCAAAAAATCTTTGTTCACCCAATGATTTTTTAAATATTTGTACTTTTTAACCCATATTTGTTACACGACTAGATTGTTTGACTCTTGAACTGAAAACTCTGAAAAAATTTCTATATGCTTTAACCATAAAATTCATGTAATAAACTATTGAAATGTGGAATAATTTTATTATTCGGTGGGCTGAATCAATTAAATAGTGGGCACAAAAAATCACATTAGTGAGCAGAATAAGCAAGTGGGCTGTTTCAGTCAAAATTAGTGACGAAAGCAACCAAGTAGTGGGCACCTTAAATCACCGCCGTAAACTAATCCTGAGTTCAGAAGCACTTTATTCCCGTTTGAGATGAGATGTAGCTTGAGTTTATCTAGCGTCTCCTGCAGTTTCTTCTGAATAGATAAATAGACTCACAGCCCGGAATATTAAAAGGACTCTTATGTAACATCAGTGGTATTACATCGATGCCAGGTAATGATATTGCCTTATTCAATCTCTTTAATATTTTCACTATGTCCAAAGTGTAAATAAAAAACCGTGCACCGTCACCGAATGAAGAGAAAGCCTTGTACTCGATTTGGCTATACGATAATACTTAACCGCGTAGAGGTGTACTGGCGCTGTCACATACAAAATGCGCTACGTACTAATGCTAAATATACTATTACGTAATTTTATGCCTATAGTCTAAAAACTAAACTTAACTGCAAGTTTGGATGTACCTCTGCGTGTACGTTCATTGCCGTCGTAGCGCTCCTGCAGTTTGAATATGCCCTCCACAGTGGTGGTGAAAGCCCATGTAAAAGATTTTACGAGTTTCCTTTTAGCGCCCTGCCAAAGTTTCAGTTTACAACCGCAAAGATTTAGCAGTGCTCTTAAAGTTAGTTAGTACCACGCATTTTAAAGTAATGGCTACGTGGATACGCTGCTATCTGCGAAGAATTTTTAGCAGCATTCAAGGGATTGAATTCTCTATTGACGGACTGAAACAGTCTAAGCAGTTGTTCAAGCTTCTCCGCACTAGTACATTTACCTGCCTTTCGTCGTCTTTTGTGATTCTCCAATTTTATTTCTCTCAGCTAGTTATTACCTTCAGCAACAACACTGTTATCTGCAATATTCCAATACTTTCCTCATCTGTTCCGCGCTTTCAATTAGTGGCGCATTTAGAACCGTCTATAAGATAAAATCGATGCTCCTACATTGTAGTAGTGTAGCAGTGTTCGCTCTCACAAGTCACAAAAGTATTTCATGATATAGATCTCAAATATGTTTATTGTGATATAAGTTGTAGAATTTGATATGACTTCATTTAGCATATTTGAAATGCTAACAGAAGCAAGCAGAGCAGCAGATAAAAATGAAACGCATTAAAATGCGTGTTTTACGTCGGTTAGAAGCCACCCTTTGCATAGCTCCTCTATCCATTTCCTTTCCTAAGTATTTACATAAAAGATTGGCTATTAAAATTGTATGCATACCATACATACTACTTAATAACTATGTATTTGTATATTATACATATACTCGTTTGTGGAATAGCTATTGTGCTCTTTCCAACACCAGTAGTATCTTCGTCTTACACTTTTAGCTGTATATTATATATAAAAATATATAATATTGGATAGATGTATTATATAGTAGATGAGAGAAGCACATCTTATCACCAATTTTATTTGCTTAGGTAATAGTAGTTTATGTTGCATTAGAAGAAGCGTGCAGGAGAACATGCAAACGAGTAGATACATACACACACACACATTGTAGTAGTGCAGTGTAGTCCAGTCGTGCCTACTTCCTTATTTATATACGTTGTGAGTTGTGAGCAAAAATAAGTAGTTAGTAATATCATAGGTTTTGATCCATAAATGGATGGATGCCGTGCGTAGACATCATAACGTCATTTGTCTGCTCAAAACACCAGCATTAGTACTAGTGGTTCAGGACGACTACATTTCTACGTATGCAACTGAATGTTTGGAGAGAACTTGGCGAAAACGTAAAACCACCAAGCCTCCTCAGCTACGGGCATATGTACAGACATGTTCCGGTGACTATTATCTGAACACTGGCTTTAGTATTTCCACCACCACCTCCACTACCTTTCCATGTCAAGTAAAAGTACTCGTCGTAGTAGCTGCACAAACACGTAAGGTCAAATAGGAAATGGATACGGAGAGAAAAGAATTCAGTCCAAAGTTGAGTTCGTCTAGTCAACTAATAGCATATAATGGAGATATGATGACTCTGTCGAGTTTTACTACTTTCTCTCAAACTTCGAGAGTATCGAGTTTTCTTCTCTAACTTAAATTACCCAGTTATGTTAATACGAAGGAGTTTTTCCCTTTTCCGTTGTGTAGCCCTTAGGTAATATTTTGTAGCTTTAAGAGAGAGAGACAGAGAGAAAGCCGTGCCCACGTGGGATCCGTCGCACATCTAGAAATAGAAAGCAAAGAATACAAGGTAAACGTTCTGGTTGTAGTTGTAGGTGACAAGCAGAGTTCTTTGCATGTATTTATGTAAATAGGAATGCACCAATGCGTGTCAGAATATTTCTTGTTCGTAGCACAAATGTACCACTTATTTATTAACGCTCGCATTTACTGTGACTAATCTATGGAATGTGCACGTCCGCCTCAAACTTATGCACTGTGGGTAAAAAAATGTAATATATTATTAGTCAACCGTAGTCTGGCTGTTCTATGTAAGCTAAGGCGATTCAGGTCTTTGGAAACACAACGATGCACGCCGCAAATGCACACACACACAAAAGAGTGCAAAGTAGTCTCCATTGTGTTTGCAGACTAGTCTTAGTTACGTTGGCGTTACTGGGGAAGTCCAACTTTTCTTTATGTGCCATCCCACGTGTCCCAAGGACTCTTCTCTCCGGTTCGTAAACACTACTATTCTTGGAACATTTATATACTAGAGCATAAATGGTGTCACTCAATAACAGAGGGGGATCAACTTTTAAAGGAGCAAAACGATCGAGTAGAACATAAAGTAGGCTAAATGGAAAATATTTAAGGGAAATTTCAGAGTGACAATTACACTTTGATTATACAAAAGACACCATTCCAAACAGCTAGAACATTTCTCCAACATTTTTTATAAGTTCTACCTACTGATAATAATTAATTAGTGCATATTTGCGTTGTTAACGAAAGTGCATTGTATACTATTAAAGAATATCGCGAAACCACACAAGGTATATAATTCTTGTATCATTACATGAATTTGTAAGTAATTGGAAAATTATTTAAATTTTAAAGCTTTAGTTATGAGTCATCTATTTTAATAAGAAATGGTTTGGGGGATTGGGCGCCTGGAGCTTCAACTGACAATGAGTTTTGCTACTGGAATTTGATATTCGTGTTGCGTGTTGCTTTCTTGATAGTACACACTTTATTGGTTGTACATACGTGTATATCATAAATGGATAGGCACACAGTAGTTACCCGACAGCAAGAACGACAGATTAATTTATCATATTACAAACACGACTACATGACTAACATGACTCCTATATGCATTAGGTTGAACAAGTTGTTCGTTTATTGCATGCGTGGCGACAGACAAAGCCGAGCAGTCTGCACAAATATACAAGTGTAAGAAATATAAAAAAGTAAGAATAGCTGCAATGCACCATTCGTTTACTTTTTGTGTTTTGTTTTTTAACCAATAAGAACTTTACGTTCTGATAATTATTATTGTCGATAATGGATGGTATTTGATGTAAATGCTAATTTGTAGAAAGATTGCTATCTCTGCAAGATACGAATATGTATAAGGATTAAATCAAAGTTGATTGAGCGACAATAGTTTGCGCTCGCAATCGCTTAAAATATGCACGAATGTACATAAGTCATAGGTCTGCAGTAATTCGAAGGAAATTCGAAGGAAGTGGAGTGAAATTTCTCAACGATAACATCAGTCTCGTTATTGGAATACAAATTGGCCAATGTAGAATCTAAGTAGTAGACTGACAAGAAAAGAAATCTCTCACAAGTCTGCCGGCACAAAGTAAATGCCAATTTGCAAAATGTGCTTTCAAACTCCATTCTGGCCTGAACATTGAGAATAACGCAGACTGTAAGGGAGACACGACGTGGAATCCTACGCGATACGTATTTCAACTGCAGCCCCGACGAACCATTTCAACACACTCTGTGTAAGTATGAGCTCTTATAAATTGAATCATGACAGTGTCAATGGCTGATCTGTGCACACTAGTGTGCAATCTTCAGAGTCTCCCATGTGAACAGAGAAAGCACACGGAGAAAGTACCCCTAGAAAATCTTAATTTACTCACTCAGACTTCTTATCGCTTCATTGTAGTCTCTTTCGACTACATATACACAACAAGGCTCTTGTATACCTGCAGTCGCTCTCGCTTCATTTATTGTCAGATAACTTAGTTTCGCCGAAATCCGTCTTCCTTGTCATTGCTCACAGTCGAGTGCCAGCCTCCCCGTTGAAATTCCAGCCACTGTGTGTAAACTTCAGTTAAAAGACTGCAATCCTCAAATCCGTCTTCAGAGTCCCTACTTCTATTCCGGCGTGCTTCTTCGTCCTTCTGCTCTGAATGATAAGGAATGAATTTGTAGCTACAATAATTCCAGTTCAATACATTTATTATTTATTTTTAGGGTTTTGCCTGCACTGCCGGATGCTAAACTCCATTTTATAAGGCGAACATTTAAGTAGGGCCTTCCGTGTCTACTTCATTCTAATACAGGCTACATGCACAGTAACTGCTACTATACTTATACGCCTACATGTATTTTTGGTTCACAGACCACTTTTTTGAATGTGAATGTGACCAGAGATAAATGAGTTCAATATTATTATTAGGCTCGTCTCTATCCCCACCACAATGAATGTTTATATTGAGCCGCGCAAAAGTATTATTACTGCCCTTTCAGTTTTCATCGGGCATTCGACTGTCAGTTTAGTCAAGTTTTATGACACTTTGTCCTGCACTGCTTGACACAGAGTTATGCCACACGTGGTGGGAGTCGTAGAATCGAATGCCACAGCGCTCAGCCAGTTCTGATGGAGACCGCAACCTTGCCTTCGTCTTAACACGATGATAACACGTCCACGTATTTACTTTCGAGAACTAATTTACGGTCGTGTTAGTGGCTGTATTAGTGTGTCCTCCAAGGATTTCGGTAATTTTTATACACCACGGGAATATACAACGACTTTTAATCTTGTGCTCAGTAGATCCTAGTACGTGTCGATAGGCGACAGATGAAGACGATACGGGTATAGTATATACTGGAAGTACAATTTTATATATTCAGCACCATGATATAAAATGCATGACCCGTTCGTCTCTATGGTCGTACAGATCTGTATCTGTAACGCATCTATGCGATATGACCACCCGATGACTCAGCACAGTGAGAACGTACTCCCATCAGACCTATCTACACTGTTGTCTCAATATTAAATAGAAGCTGAACAATTGTTTACGAGTGTTCCAAAGGAAAGTTTTAACATAAAGTATGTCCATTGCTGGTTACAATATTGCACAAGGGAGGCTAACGGGAAATTGTAGATAAGGCTTACATCGCAATCTTTGTCTTGTACCTAGTTGGAGACATTGGACAGACCCTCTTGATACTATGGTATGCTCTTACATATCATTAGTTAACTACTTACTTACTTGTTAGAATGAGGAACTGTTTCCACAAAGAACAAGGTAAAGATTGAGAATAAGGTACTGGGAGATTATTGTGGTAAGAATTTTCACGAGTTTTGTGTGTGAATTCGTAACCGTATTTTCCTCCCTATAAGGGTATTCATATATGGAAGTACTTATAATTTGTACTGGTGCAATTTCTGTGATTAAATGTATCCACGTTATTAGCAACACAAAGCACGTAGCCAATGTCGATGACGCTCTAATTGATATTTGGACAATTAACTCGGCAAACAGTTGACATCAAAGGTATGTCTTGTTATGCAGCTATTCCTAACCCAAAGCTTTGCTTACTTTGTGTATTTAGTGTTCCGAGTTTAAAAGTTGGTGTTTCTACTTAGAGTCTCTTGTATTTCACGTCGCCTACGAGACTTAATTGCGCTTCCATTGATCAGCTGAGTTTTAAGAGAAAGATAGTTTTGTTTAACATTTAAAGAACTCACTCAACCTCCTTTGTCTCTGTGGTTTGCACTGTGCCAAGATCATAAGCAGCAAAAACTGCCACCGGCTTGTTAGAAAAACTCCTCACTCGACAAGCGATCGAACCCATATGTTTCCTTTCTTGTTACGTGCCTGGAATAGCGGACAGTGGAGCAAATTCCGCACTGACAACGCAAGTACACACTACATTTTGAGTTGGCTCTTTACAAAGCCACACTAAATAAACAAACCTCCAGGGTAATTCGTTTCTGCATTTTATACAGTTCTTGGTGCACTCAGAAATTTTTCTTTACTAATGGCCCTTTTCTATTCCTAAAAATGCAACCGCATGTTTCTGTAGGATGACTAAACATACGAGGGCCGATCGAAAAAAAGTGAGCCATCTTTATTGTCAAATATCTTTGTAAGTACAT
>JABASC010005193.1:0-10591 GCA_019776185.1 Plutomurus gul
ATCATTATAATTGATTGAAGTAGCTGCGGCGGTGGGTAGACATAAATTGTACAGGTACGTCTTGTTGACAAATTTTCGCTCAATTACTACAGACTGTCAGTCATTGTGTGTGTGTGTGTGTGTGTGCTAATTCAATTATTACTCAAATGAATTTTACGCTTTATTACAAGTAGGACATTTATGTTGTAGAGTGTTTTGTACTTATCGTGGAGTAGTGTTTCACAAATGGAGTTTGCCTGCTTTATCAACCCACGTGTCACTTGAGAGATAAAGATAATTAAATAAATGCATTCCCTATTGTGTATGTATGTATACGGGTATATAGTATAATTTCTACCTGTTCTCTCTCAGTATAGCATTTCTAATTCCGAGTTTCTTGTACTCGTGGTAATCGTTGCTTTAAATTTAATTGCTTTTATGTATTCGTGTGTAAATAAAGGATGAAAGATTTCTGTTCCATGTAGCAAGGTGTACAAAGTTGCTCGTTAAATTAATAACAACTAGAGGTAGCATTTTTTCTGCTATGCTTACAAGGACGTGATTATAAAGAAACTTTTGTTCGCCCACATAATTTGCAATTGCAATTCCGAATGCACGCAGCTGATGCTTTTAGCAGCGATGAGGCATGACTCAAGTTTAAGACCTTAAGGGATTAATGGGCTTTAGGCAGTGCGAATTTTTCATGAGATGCAATAAACAGCAGAGCATTCTGCTGTACGGGAGGGAAAGTGAAAGTGCACATCTATCTCATTCAGCTAAAATATATTTTTCATGTCCTTCCCTTCCAAGTTCGGAGATTTTATACTTTTACGCATTTATCAATGATCATCTCATCTAGTAGAGCAAAGGCTGGTAAAAATTCTAATGTCGTGAGCAGCAAACCTGATTTCCAGTCTTAGTCATGAGTATTTCTCTCTCTAACTCTTCCAGCTATGCATACTACGTGACGTCGGTATAAATGCTACGATGCCGCATTTAGATTGGTATAAATAATAGATCGACCTGATTTATCATGCAAATCAGGCCGGAGGAAAAGTCCCTGAGGACTTCCCACACGAGGGCGGATGGTGGAGCAGATCGAACCTAATGCAAGTGACTACAAAAGGGCAGACTTCATAAGCCGAGTCATGATTTTGTTTACAGTAAAATCGTGAACGGTATTCCAACGTGAGAGCTGGTCGCAGAATACGATTGATCTACCATTATTTGAAAGAAATGTTTTTGACATTTCACCATCACAAGACGATGTCAGTAGTATTTTTACTACATTTTGACTTCATCGTGTTCGTACAAATATCTTGTATTCATAACAAATGCAAAATCACGATTTGACTGAGAGTTCTGAGGAGCCCCAGTCAAGGTCACTTACTGCGTGTAACTTGTCTACATTCTTTTTTCTCGTCAAGACATCGCTAAAAGCTTTCATGTTTGCAAATTCTGAACAAACAATTATTTACTAGCCAAAGTATTACTGTTCTTACCCCACAGTTTCACTAGGGATCGTAGGGAGCATTGATGTTGAGATGTCACAACCAATAAGGGTAAAAGCGAAATCCCTTTGAGACAAAAACGTAAACCAAAATATAAATCGAACCCTTTTGCTCTTTTGCATGCAAATGTGAGTTCCCGTGAGAGCCGCCGCGTGTCATACTTTTAATGATGAGCCCAACCCGTTATATGTACAACATACTATATAGTAGCATTGCCACTGTATATTACGTGTATGACACTTTCCACTACGTATATGCATGGTATGTTTTTACAAAGGTAATATTATTGACGTGTATTGACGCATGTATCGGGTGGATCGAATGGAATGAAAATACATAGTGATGGTGTGGTATTAAAAGATAGTGACAGCTGTAACGGCTTTAGTCTATTATTATTCTTTTGGAGAAAAATACAAAAATTAGAAATTACAATTTCTACACTTATCACAAGCTTGTATAAACCTCAATCGGTTCCGTTGAAGACCGTCAACATTTCTTGTTGACGGGACACATACTTAAAATAACCTACAACATGTAAATTGCGCAATGTTTGCACCATTGATTGCGAGTACCACGAAATTTTTACGTGTGTCCCCAGAAAATATTGAATATTCTTCTTGGTATTTTGTCGCACCCATTCAGTATGTTTCGAAACCACCATAGTTTCACTTAAAATTGAAGGCGGGAGCGAAGAGCGGAGACAAGGACTGAAATCAAATATAATGTCACTCGCATGCCCGTGCCCCCCGATGAGAATGGAATTAGAAGCAGCGGAGAGCAAGAAGTTTCGTATGCTTCTGTACAGCGTTAAGTGCGTTAAGTATATACAGCGTCAGCTACTTATATAATATATAGGCCTACAATCGAAAGGAATGCAAAAGTTAATGTTTTTCTACGTTACACAATGGTAGGCGGTAGGTACTGATTCTCATTGTGAGAGCAGCAACCAAAATCAAGGATTTTCCTACAAACTGGATATATATACATTCTATGGTAGGTTGGAACCAAGGAGGTACTTGTTTCCATTGAAGTTGATCTCGCATTCCTCTCTCTTTCTCGCTTTCCTGTAGAAACTCAAGTGGGTTTCCTGACCCTAGCTCGGTTTAGTGGTACGTCTGGCTGCGAGAGAGGCTGAGAGTCCCCGCTATCTTCTTTCAAAAGCGTCTCTCACATATCTACAACAATCCTGGTCTAATATATTTATAATACAAATACTCACTGCTTTTACTATGTACATATGCAGGAGTGTTCAAAGATATAATATACACTATTTTGTTCTAGTACGGCTTGACTCAGATTCTTCTATTCTAGGTAGCACTTTAATCTCAGCTAAGATGCTATTACTATTAATAAACAAGCTAGATATGGTTGTATGATAACTGGAGCATTTCCAGTGAAACGATGTTGTATTTTTTAAACTACTCGGGGTGCATCCTAGCGAAATTACACATTATTTAGCTTTCTCTTTCCAATCCACCTAGAAAATGTCTGAAAGGATGTCGTCATTTATTCTTGTGTAGCATGTACACATGTATTCCTAAACAGCAGTATTTGTATGTGTGTTTGTTATATAACCCATCAGACCTAAAGTCTCTGTGTGTCTCTGTTGTCGACATAGGATTGCATGAAGAAAGTAAAAGCTGTGCTTTTAGTTGAGCCACTTAGGCTAAACATCGTTGCACAGAGTTGGGATTACTTCCCCAAAATGACCAACAAGAAAGGAGTCACTTGATCCATTGTTAGTAGAAATTGCAGAGTTTCCCTTCGCTTTACAAACTTGCCCGTTCGAATTTCCCCCAATTTCGTTCTCAAAGAACGTACACAGCACAACACAATATTATTCTTTCTCCTATGCGTAGGTAGTCTGTAGTGCCACTAAGGACAAACGAGGAGAAAGTTATTTTCTTCGTAACTCTCCTTCATACTGCAACGGCAGCATAATAGATAGTTAAGGTCATAACCAAGAAAGGCGAGAGCTGTGCACAGCAGAGCAAATGGTTGAAGTTGGCTTAACCATCTCGCAGAAGAGGAGGACGGTGAATTGAAGGACGCGAGAAATAACAAGGAAACCGGAGAGACCTGCTGTACTAGCAGGGAGTACTAATATGGTTGTTACGGTCGTGGAGAAAAGTGGTTACGTTATTCGAGTACATAAAGAAGAGAATTGCTGACAATAGAGCGAGGGATTAGGCTAAATCAACCATGAGTGAAGAGATCAAGAATCTCCTTTCAACACCAAACCGGCCAATAAGCCTCCCAGCCTCGACTCTACTGACCATCAAATCAACCATCGTGTAATAGGCTAATGTCTGATTCCTGGCTTTTGTGATTTACACGTGTCACTCGAAATTCGTTTTCCCATTCTTCACTCATTCCTCTATCAACCACTCTCCGTCTTCATCTCGTATCTAACGAACCGATAGATCCATTTATACGAATATTCCCCACTTTCTTCCCTCACAAGATACAGGCTGTAGAGTCAATCGTATTTTTTTTATCGCGGTTGCAAGATGAGATTTTTACGAATCTTATCACCCCTACGACTTCAACTCATCCCACTCTTTGAATTATTCTCAAGTAGTGCGACTCATTCGTTGGATAATGGGTCGCATCCCAACTCGAGTATTTTTTTTTACCTTCCAGCCATCGGCAGCTCTTGCGACTCTCAATGAGACGAAGTTGTGTGCTACTATCTTGCACTCGTTTGTACAAATCGCTCAGAGCTAACCGCATTTTCGATTTACTGTCAGGATTGGAAACGAAATCTGATTACATGTTTTAACTCTGCAGGATGCAATCCTACACTGTTAGATTGTAATCACTTTATCCTATGATTTTGAACCACGTTTTAATATAAAAGAACGATGTACCCATAATTTCAATATCTAATAACAAACATTTCTAATCTGAAGAGTTTTACCGTCTGAATATTTCTAATTTTATTCATTGAATTAGTAGAAATAGGATGATTAGCAAATATTTTACCAATATTGTGTGTCTAGTGATTATAAGTACTAATTACTAGAGTATGTATCAAATGGTTAAAAAAAATAACTGATTTACTTGAGACTTCGGTGATGACGGGTCCTACTCGGCTGTTCCAGTAGTCCCTCAATCCCCCCAAATTCTGCTGCACGTATCGAGAAATTTTGCCGGTTTTTGTAGGTAAACAGCACAAGAAACAAAGCACTGACTTCTATAGAATATACTTAAAGCTACCCTTGAATATAATTTCCCGAAGATAATGATTGATTTCGATCACAGATAGTTTAGCCCCTCCGCACCTTTTGAATTAAACTTTCTCCGCTGTCTCAGCTCATTCGTGTCCTCGTCACAATTGATTGTTATTATATTATGAAGTAAAGGAAACAGGACAATGGAAATCACAGAAATAAATCGAAAATATTATTTACAATCAAATACAATATAATAACAAAATTATGGACGATAGGATTGATTCGAGTTAGGTCAAGTCAATAGAGAGAGGCCAGTTTGGCCAAGACAGGATGGGATATAATCGTATGAACGGGAGCCGAGCCGATCCACACGAAGCCAAAGCCAAGCCACCTCGTTCGGCAGGCTAGGAAGGAGAAGGCAGACCACAGCACACGATTTGATATGAACAAACCTAAAGTAACACAACGTAAAGCTACCACCGACGTAAGGGGCCCGCAGTCCGAACAAAGGTAGCAGGAGACAGGGAAGGAAAGCCAGTTGAGAAATTCCGAGAAAGTAGGCTACCACAACACCGTGCACATACTACAGCCTCCTGGGTAGTAGTACACATGTACATACTGCTATGCATTTATCTGGACGTGTGTGCTGCTGTGGCTGAAACCTACTACTATGTACTTTCTACTCCGTGAAAGGTAAAAACGGTGTAGCATAGCGCACACACATTACCGTTCCGAGCAAATGCTCACGCTATATATACGAGTGATTTAGATGGAGATATAGCACGGAGAGCATATCCTTCTACTGCTGCTACAAGGAGAAACATCAGTCAGTCAGAGCAAAGAAAGAGAGAGAGAGTCTGTTAATAGTTTCTATACTGTGGGGTTGAGCGCAAGTGTGGCGCTCCTCCGGTTGTGCAACGGTCGATCCGGCCTTGGCAGGCGGACACCCAGCAAAGCACTGGCTCCCACCGAATGGTGCAAGGAGGAGTCTCACTTTCCAAGTCGCTCCCGGATTGGAATGCTCCGAATGCACCTTGCCTTGTTATTGCAAGAGAGAAGATGAGGAAAAGAAAGAAAAGCAAACATTGAACGCTAAGTTAAGTACGAGAGTTACACAGATAGTTGAAGTTGAATGCAAGACTATGAAAAGTGACTTGACTTGATTTCACAGAAAAAGAACAAAGGAACTTTGGCAAGGAAAGAAGAAGGATGGAAACGAAGGGAAAGCTTATCGAACGAAAGATTCTTGAATATTATCATGTCTAGTACAGATAAGCAAATCTCTAATGCTACCATTTGTTATATATAATGTCCATAGCTCTTTTCCTTTATTGTGCACCAATAAAAAAACATTTACCGCCGGAAGAACAATATTATAATTTTTTATTGCTTCACTCGCATTGCTACTACATATTGTACACATGAAGCATATAAATATTTTACATTTTCACGATTCTGCTAAACAAATGAAATCATTCGACGTAAATTTGAATGGAGAGATGTTCTTGGATCCATATTTTTTCCTATTTCGATTGAAAATTATTTGACAAGAGTCCCACGTACAATGGAAGCGATGCATAATGCTGGTCTGCCATGCTCTGTAGCTTGGCTTCCGTTCACGATCTCTCTCTATTCTTGGGGAGAGACATCTTATAGCAAAAGTTGTGCTGCTTTTTGGACGTTTGAATGTTTCTCTGCGCCTACAAAACGACTTCTAGTTTGTATAGTATATATTGCACACACAAGTAGAATGTGGAAATTGCTTGATATGCCCAATGACCTCGTTTTGTGAACGTGGCGGGGCGTCAGCTACCAGTGTAGTAGATTCCAGCACCGAAAGTGGCTCCCAGGATCATGCAACCCACGAGTACGTAGGTGGCTACTTTACATTGCCATTCATTTTAACCAGAACACACAAGAAACAGAGCGTCTCACCTTATGTACGTACATTTTACACTTGGGTGGAGATGTGGCTGCTGTAGAGAATATTTACTACTAGTAGTAGTAGGTGTATGGAAAACCCTACCCGGTTTGACAGTCGAGTTTGAATTTATAAGTGAGACTGTTAAATTATATAGTTACAACACCCACGCCGTTGTTCAATATTAAAATTGCTCCTATTTTGCGTGAGTACAGAGGAAACAGATTTTATTTTTGGATTGTAGGACCATGGAAAATGGTTGAATTACATATTTTAAACTATATTTTGCTATCCAACTGTGTAATTTATAGCATTCATCTTGACTTTGAAGTTTTTGTAGGAAAAGGTACTGCTACCTGTCAAGCTTGAGACCCAATTAAGAAAGTGGACAGCAAATATTGATACTGGTACACATAGCAAGTTTATATCCAATATTTGGTTACGTTTTCTTTTGATTGTCTGATTGTAATAAAATGAATTTCTTCTCATTGAAATTATTATTAAGTTGCAACAACTCGAACTGAAAGGGGTTAGGCTTAGCTGCTATGCTAACTGTTTGGCTTGTTATTTCTGTTCGATTCATGCATGAAATCGAGGGGAACACCAAGTGGAGTCGAGTGTACTGAAGTGGAGTTCAAGTTGGAGTTTGCCTGCCTCGTCCACGTTCCTCGTTGTGTTTCTGACATGACGGCAGTTGTCAGTGAAAGCCCTTCCACAGAAATTATATGGATACGTGTATGGAAATAGGAGAATGCGTAGTTATATTATTTAACTATGGTAGCAAATACAGCACGCTGAATTAAATTCGGGCGACTCTCTCCTCTGTCCTGTCCTGCAGCCGCGTTGTCGCTTTCAAAGTTTTAATGAGCACTTTACCTTTTCATTCACTCGCTTGTGCATTTTCCTTTCGTCTTCAGTACTTTTTCCTCTCTCGTTTACCAAATGTGTATACTATTACGGACGTAGGGCACATGTTATCGTGTAGCTAGTCTCGTACCTACGTCGTTCTTAGTGGGTGGGAGCGAGCAAACCTCAATTTTAATGAGCAAACTTGAGTCACTTATTATCTACCATGTTTCGTGTACTCTATCTTACAATTAGTAAACGCAGTTTAAACGTACCACCTTTACTACTAGTACTAAGTTCAGGTTGTGTTATTGCACATATTGTGGTTACGCCCCTTCATACCTACGTACATATAGCAGGAGGTGATGTAAAGGTATTAATATATTTATATATCGTTGTGGTTAAATCGTATTTTCATATTACTTCATATTAGGTAACTACAGGTATATTATTTGACTTTTTTTTATCTTCTAATGCTTTTTAATGGTATATCGTGTTGGAGAGGGACGGTAAAAGTGAGTTTTAGGGCAACTGTGAACGGTAATAGGAAATAATGATTAAGCACGACTCTCTAGCAGCTTTCTCTGTCGTCGTAGGGCATGCAATGTTAATATATTAAACGTTCTCCTTTACATTCACTCGCATCAATCCACGTTGAACTTCCGTTCTTACGAACATTTATATGAAAGTTACACTTATAGATTAAGTCAAGGCTTGGCGTTCACACGGAGAAAACAACTTTCTTGTATTCACGAGTTTTTGCTTTCTTTCCCTTTCCTGCTCGTGCCTTGTCGTGCTGAATCTCTCGAGGGCTTTCCGCTCTTTCCCTATTCTTCTCGCTCTCTTTCGTATAACTTACGTAGTTTTGTGTGCAACGTTGCTTTGCTACTCTGGCTGCTAGTATTTCTCCAGGGCCTTAAGTCAAGTTGAACGGAATATATTATAACTTGTGGTAACGAAGAGTCGGTAGCTTTCACACTTTTACTTTGTGCTCCACTATTGAGTCACTTCCCTGTGAACCGAACATTATGCAGATATATATGGCACACCGAACGAAATGTAGAACCAAGAACGTGAGATGCTTTGCGTGTCACTGCAGTTCATGAATTTCAATTCCAATAAGCACGACGGTATATATAAGACGGTAAATTTTTTCTGCCTGTCCTTATATAAGCGTTAGTAGAAAATACAGCGTAAAATGCATCCAGACCAGAGATATCGTCGGCGAAGAAGTTTGCATGTCATTTTACTTTTTTTTTGATACGAGAAACTTTTCAGGACTACATGATAAGATCTCGCGTTCTTATGTACGTATTGACTATCAAATGTAATGCATCTTGCAGAGTGAGAAAGAGGTTTAGTAAAAAATTATTTAAGTAAATGAGTTCTCTCTTCTGTAAAACCTTTGAATTTTTCAATATTATTTCTTTCCTAGTTATACTTTTGAATACCTATATAATATATAGGCAAACTACATATTATGTAGTTTGAGTTGGTTCTTTCTTTAAGGAAATATGGGGTACAGAAAACCGACATAAATATGTACCGATAAATATTATTGGATTTTCTATCTGTACACTGTACACTGAACAAAGAAAATAAATTGGGTTTCCGGACAACTCGTAGGTGGACAGCTGGTAGGGTCGATAACCAGTAGGTACCGAATACATGGGCAACCCCACCATGTAGGCAGGAAAATTTCTAGTCGTAGGTGACAATTTTTTAGTTTATTTAATGCAAATATATGATAAATTGATAAAAATGTGAACAATTATAAATTTTAGCCTCCGTAGCCTCTGGAGGTATCGGCATCACCTAATTGTAACTGATCATACCTTCCTCAGTCAAGTGTATGTTCCGTAGCCTCTGGCTCAACACAAATGGCCGACTAATCTCCAACTGCTAACGAGTGAAGGAGGAGTAATTTTATATATTATTTTATTTTATATATTGAGATAATTTACATTATAATATTTTGCATAAAATTGTCATCTTCGAATGGTCACTACCTACAAATTTCCTGCCTACAAGTTGATTTACCTACTTATTTGACACCTGCAAGTTGTTGACCCTACGAGCTGTCTAACTACGACTTTCGTAGATTCGGTAACGGACCGTGCACATATGTATGTATACGGAACTTTAAATGGTTTTGTTATAAAATACCTTCAGTGTATGGAATAGTAGTAAACGCAGACATAATATATTAAATTTAATAAAAGGAAAAGCATGTTGTTAGGCAGTCTGTGCTAGATAAAAATTGTAGTATTTAGGCAAAAGTTTCTTTGGAATCCGTTCATTCAACTATTTATTGAATGACGTAGCTTGGTAAAACATGGAATTAGAGATAAAATGTGTATGTTATGCAACGTATAACACAAAAAAATAACAGCCTTAGTACAATCCTATACCGTTTTTCTCAACCGTCAAAATAAATAATCTACTTTTGTCTCTCCCGAATTGTATTGAGGTCAGAGAACAGGGGCGGATCCAGGTTAGGGTTTTACGTGTTCACCCCCCCTCCCCTCAAAATTTACCTAGCACTAGATATAATTCGATTTTTGCCAGAATCCCCAAAAAAATTCGCCTGTGGTACTATTTTTGCAAGTACAAAATTCAAAAATTTTCCTTCCTAAATGTGATTTATGCGCTCATGTTAGGTGAAATTAATAAAAAAAATTGCGGCCTTACGGTCGAATTTCTGGTTTTCATGACCATATAAGTTTATTCTGATTCAACCCCCCCCCCCTAAACTGATTCCTGGATTAACACTTGTCGAAAACACTTTTTTAAATAAGAAATGTGATTGCCAATTTCACCGAAATAGCAATCAGGAATCAATTTCTTGAAATATTTATTTTTCCACGCAATCAAGTGGCGCCGCAGGCGTGTATATGTGTCATCTTTCTTACGAATCTAACTGAATTTGACTTTCTCCTACAAATCCACCCAAGCAAAATATACAAAGGAGTACAATTAATTTCAACCGATACTTAAGGGACGGAAAATACAAAGTGGACGATTTGGTATTTCCGCTTCATTATTCCACCGGACTGTCTGACGAAGTGTTTTTAATTAAGACAACGAAAAACATTTCAACATTTCGTTGAAATATTTTAATTGGAGAAAAAATTGCAGATATCGAATTCTATTTTTCC
>JABASC010005194.1:0-10591 GCA_019776185.1 Plutomurus gul
CCTGTGGGAAGTCAGGCGAATAAATTCAACGAAATCGTTGAAGGAGGAAAGAATCGCTGGGCTCAACTTAGCAACAATCTGCGCAATCGCGTTCGCCGTGAAGTAAAATCTGAAGTAAGCCACCCGGATATTCTGCATATTCAGAACAAGGTAAACATTGACCCGAACTACCGCCAGGAGCCCATTACCGATATCTACCTCCGTGTCCTCGGAACGTCCATTTTGGCCGAGACGGTCAGTGGAGCCACCGAAGACAAGAAATCCTTGTCTGCCAAGCTTTTCCGCGGAATTGAGGAACTCATTGGTGAAGGAAACAACGATCACAAATTCGACATTACCGAGCCAATTCTTTTCCTCGACGAGGAAATCATTTTCCCCACCATTTCCGGTTTCCCCCTCAACCTCGATGTGGAAGGAACAACAATTTTGTCCCTGGAAATGCAAAAAAATTTTGCTATCCAAGATTTACTCAGTGGAGAGACGACAGACGCGAAAGCAAGAATTATGCCAAGCGCTGCCACCCTTTTGAAAGCGAAACTGAGCGTTGGCGCTGGACCAATCGAGTCTGGATTGTCTCTGGAGGGAAAAATTCACACCGCCTCCGGCATTGACATTAAAATGGTCACTGAGAAGGGAAAACTTGAATTGAGGGTAAATATTCCTCAAGAAAAAATTCAACTCATCGACATGCGCACTGATATGTATTGGATTGAGCAATCTGGAGACCATCTTGAAAAGAAGACCCCATTAAAGAGCCTCGTACCACAAGAGTACAAACAAATAATTTATATTCTGCAAAATAAATAAAAATTGCGATTTTTATTATTAATTTGTTTGAATTCCTTTCTAGGCGTCTGTTTGAAGACGATTGTTCGTTGTTCAAAGCTGTGGGATTGAAACTGTGTGTCGATATCAAAGGGCCGAGCATGAAGGCCAACAATTACTTCCCACTGAGCTGTCCAAGTGTTTTTGCTGTTTCCATCGAAAAGATTGAACCCTCAATGGAAGGTTATTACCTAAAGGTCGCAACGAACACCCAAGGTACACCATAAATAATTTCTATTTTTTTAAGGAATAAATTTTGAAAAAAGTTCTTCAAATTTTGTATGACATTTTCCATTAGATAAGAACAATCTGGAATTTGATTTGGTTCTGGATACACCTGGATCAAGAAGTGCGCACAAGATCACCGCTTCCGCAAAATACCTGAATTACAGATCTGCCACCCCACAAATAAAACTGGAGCTTGAGTCTCCATTCAAGACACTCAGCGTGGACTGTACGTAAAACATTAGAGTAGACCAACAAATTTAAATTTAACGCAACAAAAGCAACGAATATTTTTTTTTTTGTAAATTTGCAGACCAAAGGTCAAACACGGACAGTCTGAAGGGAGTCAGTGTGAAAATTGTGGACGACGGTGATAGCTACACGGGAAAAGCTGAACTGAAAAGAACCGAGGTAGGATCTGGCTTTGAATTAGAACCTCTTCTGCAATATTCTTTACCAACGGGTGGAATTGTGAATCTCCTTGAAGGAAAAATCACGAGGGAAGTTGGAAGAAAAATTACTCTTGATCTTCGTGCAGGAGGAAAAACGAGATCTCTTCGCGGACAACTCAGCGGTAAATTTCTTACCCACACTTTATCACACCTTCCCATCACAGTGGGATTAAATACTGTGATTAAATGTGATGGGATTAATTTCTACTCCCCATCCATCCCCATCCCTTATAACATGTAGATCACATTAATCACACCAATTCCTGTGATCAGATCGCTTAAAAACATTTGATCACAGTAATTAATCCCACTGTGATATTCACGCCTCAAATATTGATCATAACTAGCAGTCAACCTATTACCTGTATATTATTGCATGTAAATATTTATTAACGAATACTTTTTAATGCAGGAAGCGTTGAAGTTGTACGTCACAGTGATGACCACGTTGATTACGTGGCCGAAAAACTTCAAGCATCTTCTGAAGTGCTTGGAAAAATAATCGTCGATGGAAAAGTGGGCAGAAACAATCGAGTGTACGAAATTGACCTGCGTACAAAATACGGAAAAGCAGACCAACACGATTTCAGTCTTAAGGGACAAGTTGGGGAGCCCTCAGAAGGAAAGAAAGTATTGCAAGTGAGATCTCGCTCAAGTCGTCGCTCTTTCCTCAATTTTGATTTGGACGCTGATTGCTCGAAGAAGCAGAACGGCTGGGAAAATGCATTTAAGTACACCCGTGGCTTGGACGAAGCAACTAAGGTCGTCATTTCTCAAGTTGCCCGTGTCACCGTAGACTCTTTCAAACTTTTCGATATTCATAATGAAGTTAAAGGTGATCCAGATATCTGCAAAAAATTAAATATGAAATAACTCAATAGAATAAATTTATCACACGGTTTTTAAATTCTAGTTGTCCATCCTGATCTTCACATTGACCTGTTGTTGCAAGCTGATGCCAAGAGCACTCCCGGTGTAGAGCGTTATGCTCGTGCAACCCTCAAGGCTGGAAATACTGTCAGTGGTGCCCTTAATTATGAAGCCACTGGCACTGATCTCACCGATTACAGTCTGAAGACAGATGTAAGTAGTTGAAAAAACGCAAAACAAAATCCGCATTTTTTTTCGCGTAATTTATTATTTTCGTTATTTTTATCTTCAGGCTCAATTCTCCGGAAAGACCTACGAATTCTCCGAAATCTCCAAGAAAGAAAGCGCTGAAAAGAGAAATTTCAAGACTCGCGTTGCTGTCAGTCCAGGATTTTGGTATGAAGGAGTCACGGAATTGTCCCACGTTTTCGATCGTGAACAGCACAATCTTAAGACTCAGCTCGACACCACAATCACTTCTGATCAATTCTCTCATCCTATCGTGTATGTTAATTTCCTAATTTATCGTTTCTACAAAAAACAAGGATTATTAACTAGTTTTACACGAATTAATAATTAAATGTTATTATTTTGCAGTTTCAAGTCTGTCGTGGCTGCTAAAAAGGATACTTATGGCGCTCTGGTAAAGTTGGATGCTAAGAATACAAACTACGTTCATTTGGAAAGTTCTTACAAAAGTTCCAAGACGAAACCATCTTCGGCAAAGGGCAAGGCTTACGTGAAGGACTATTTGGATGCAACTCTATCTCAAACGATTTCTCGTCCTGCAAGTGATTTCATCTTGAAAGCAACATGGATCCCTACGAATCGTGTGTTGAATGCAGAATCGCATCTGAAGAACGAAGGGGAACTTTTCAATTTGAATGCTGATGTCAAGTGGGATGCGGTTAACAATCCGAGCAAATCCGCCTCTCTGCGCAGTACCATCACCATACCCAGCGACCAATGGGCTATCGATTCCAAGTAATTAAACCGTATTTTTATCAGGGTTTCGTAACTCACACTTATTTTAACCACATTAATCACATCAAATGCTTAAAAACATTTGTTCACAGTGCACAGTGATTAATTCCATTGTGATGATCACACCCGAAACCCTGATTTTTAACGCGTTATGCAGAATTTTGATTGTGAATACATTTTGGCGGAAATTCTTTGTAGGAATGAGATTGAAATTCTGGGTCGTCGTTCCGAAATTAACGTGAAGGGCAAGGTACCAAAGGATTTGGTGAATGGAGAACACTCTGCGGAAATTGACCTGAAAACATCCAGTGGAAAAACTTACGCTCTTTCGTACACCAACGATTTAGCCATCAGTGCAAAGAGTAAAAACTCCAAATTACACCTGAAGGTTGACCTCCCCGAAACAGAGCCTTACATCATCGATTGGGAAAATCATGCTTCTAATGTTGATCGCAAGGAAGGCACATTTGAAGTCTCAACTGATCTGAAAGCCAAATACAATGGAGATCAAAATGTAAATATTCAGGGAGCACTCAATTCTCTCATCCCTGGAAATTACAGATCTGCATCTGGACAGGTATCAAACGTTTAATCACAGTATATTAATCTCATAGTGATAATCACACACCCGAAACCTTAGATAAAATTTTGCTCCCTAATGTTTGTGCTTTCACTATTGACCTGCATATTTCTATGTGGTATATTTATTTAAAAATTTAGTTTGAAGCAAGCGGCAGCATTATCCCACATCCAATCGGATTTGATTTCAAGACAGAAGTTAAAACTGGAGTTTGCGAAATCACGGCATCGGGAAGACGTGGCAGTCGGAAAGGAGACGTGCACGTAAAGATTGATTTGGACCGTTTCAGTCCCAAGAAACGATTGCAAATCGATTACAGTCTACACACCCCTTACACAGCAGTTAGATCTTTGTCTGGACAACTGAAATACGCTCTTTTCGTGGAATCCTTGAGAAATTTTGAAGTGAGAGTCAATTTTAAAAATACTATTCTATTCAACAATGTCCCCACATCAGGAGTAGTTATTTCTGGATACGCGCTACTATTCAAAAGTTCATTTGTCCAATTTTCCCTAAATTTCAATATTTCATTTCTAGTTTTCAGAGGCAGGATCTGTCACCCGGAACGAAGGAACCGAATGCAAATGGGCAACTGGTCTAATTGTGTTGGACAATGAACTGAAATCCCTGGTCAGCATCAGCGAGGGAAGCAACCCCATACTCGAGCTGAAGGCCAACGGTAAGAAAATCGGAAACAAGATCATAGGCTCCGCCTCTTCTGTGGTGCGCGGTGAAAAATCCGAAGTAAATATTGACGCTGACTACGAATTCCCGAATCTTGATGTGAAAATCACGGGAAAAAGTCAAGTTGAAGCTCTGAAAAATTTCGAATTGAAAGTACACCACAAAAGCAGCAGCGGAGGACAAGTTCTGGAAACGGACGTTCTGGCAGTCGCCAACGAAAAACGCGCCAAAATCACCAATAAATTGGAATTATTCCCATCAAGGGTATCCTTCGACGTTACTCTTGGAGTGAATGACGAGCCTTCCCGCCAACTTTACTTCGCGTTGGCCGACACGACAAACAACGTTTGGAACGTGGAGGCAAAGGCACGCTGGGGCGACGCAGGAAACTATGCGCACACGAAAGGAAATCTGAAACGCACCGGAGACGCTTTCGATGCAGATTTGACTCTGGACAGTCCCGCCTTCCGTGCAGACAAATGGAGCGTGCGCGTTTCCAAGAAACTGGTTTCTGGTCGTCAGTCGATTGCGGTGTCCGTGGAAGGAAACTCCGAGAAGGTGGTCGCCGTCAGCATGGACTATGCAAAGAAGGAGGAGCGTAACGGGGACCTGAACACGTACGATGGCTCCGTGAAGATCGAGACGCGGGCTAATTTGAATTTCGACGGAAACTTCCGGTTGGAGGACACCGTTTTGAATAAACAGCGGGACAATGGAGAGGAGGGTCGTAGAATAAGCGGGAACGTTCAACTGTCAAGCAACCAATTCCCACTTCAGTTGACTTTCTTGGCTAAGCGCTCGAATGTTGAAAAACGTCTCAAGGCCAACTTTCTGCAATGAAGGGGAGGAGGAATGCAAAAACGCCGAAGTTCTCATCAAACACCACCACGCGGACAACGGAGATGTGGACTACCAGCTGAGGGCGGTCACTGAGACGGTCATCGGGGGAAAGACGGAAACGAACGGAATCATTGTGAAGACAATTATGACGGAAAATGGTGGTCAATTTGAAAATACCGCTCAACTCATCTTGGGAAAAGAGAAGAGTCACCCTGTGGGATATAAACTGTACCGTAAGGGTCATGAGGTCGGGGCGGAAGTGTTGCTGCCACAGAGAATCATTGCCGCAGTCTTGTTCGGAGAGAAGAGTCGCAATGGGGACTTGAAGGTTGACCTTAGTTTCTATGTGGACAAGACCAAGCAACCCAACAGGAGAATCAGCACCACCTTGACGATCAATGAGACGGGATCGTGGGGATGATGAAAGCAGGGGAAGACAAGTTGAATTAGTTCTCCACCATCCTGATATCACAAAGGTAAAATAATTCAAGACTTACTTTTTTGCAGACATTATGGAAATCTATTTTAAATAAATTAATTCTTAATATTCATAGGATGCAAAAATCTCAACGGTATACGCCTATGGAGGAAACAAAATCGTGTACGATGTGCAAACCGTGTTGGATGTTTTCGAAGCTAACAAAGAAATCAAATTCGGTTACAAGGTCGAGAAGAACGCTGTGCAAAGTGGATTCCACTATGTGTCCACCAGCTACGTTTTATCAAGAGTAAGTAATTACGCAATAGTTAAATTAATAATTATTTAATTTAATTAAAAATTACGTGAGCCTTTAATTAAATTTAAATTATTGTGATATTAATTAATTATAATTAATAGGGCCAACACATCAAGTACGAAACAAAGAGCGAAATAACACGTACATCGAATCAATTGTCCATGCGTACCGAAGTTGAGTTCGAAAACCGTAAGAAGGAGAAGAATACTTGGAAGTCGGATATTTCCTTGTCCAGAAACCGCGTTCATCTTGAGGTGGATGGTCCATCAAGCAAAGTGTTGTCTGTGACAAGCTCCTGGGAATCTCATCCAACTGGCTATGAAATTCGCCATGAAATCCAATTACCAGGAATGGAAGATGTGAGAATTATTGAAGGAAAATTGAACACTGTGTCTCCACCCAGCGCCATTGCAAAAACATACACGTCTACAAGCCAGCCTGGAGATTTCTATGAAGCTTTCATCGGATTCAAGAGCAACAATAATTTCGTGGCTGGACTTTACGATCATGAGACTGAGGGAAATAATGTCTTGGCTGATTTCAACGTGGCTTTGAATTCCAGTCGCTCACTTTTCATCAAAACAGATTGGAATACGAAAAATGTACAGAAAGTTGTGGTAAGTTGGGCAAAAAAATTTCATAGCTGTTTATTTTCGAAAAAATTCTGAATTTTTGATTAAAAAATAATTTATTTGACAGACAAAGAGTCGTACTCGTCTGGAGAAGACCGCCCACCGTCTTCGCGATATTGTGGTGACATGGGGAAAAGAATACGTGGAAGAAATCAAGCACATATGTTCCACTCTGAAGAGTGCAACACCAAATTTGAAGGTTGTGTACAGTGCTTACAAGAAAAACTTGGCCGATCTCAAGACAGAATTGGAAGCGGATGAAGACACGCAGCTAATCCTCGAAACGTACAACCTGGTTCACGAAATGACCAAGGAACACATCCAAGTCATCGCTCAAATTGTTGGAAATCTGAAGAAAACCGCCATCAAGGCTCTGGAAGAATTAAAGGCGCAAGCGGAGAATTTACCAGAACTTTGGGAGAAACTCGTTGAACAAATCCCAGTGACCGCTGAAGCTTTCCAAGAGGGTCTTGACTCCGCCCTTGATGTTTTCCTTGAAGCTACCCGCGTTGTGGCCAAAGTATTCTGGGACGCGTTAGAACGGGCGACCGAAGCGGCTCCCGCCTTTGTTGAGAATCTAGGGTGGCTCGTCGACGCCTCCATCGAGGCGGGCAAGGTAGCCCAGAAAAGCTTGTCGGCGGCTTTGGTGAAACTGACGGAAATATGGAAAGTCGTCAAAGAAGCCACCAACGATGTTTTGGCACATCCGACCGTGAAAAGTGTCATCAAGGAGATCCTGGCTCGCTACAAGTCAATTCTGGCGGAATTTATCGAAGACACCAAAGAGCAAGCTGATGAATTCAGAAAGTGGATTTTGCAAATTTTACCGGGTGAGGAAATTCAAGAACTTGTTCGAACTATTGCTGAGTACGTTGAGAAGAAGGTGAGACAGACGCCTGTGGATGATGCTGCAGCTCAAAAGGATATCTACAATAAATTGGTAGCTGCCCTCAAGAAAATCTCAGATGAAATCTTCACAATCGACTTGAAAAATGGTCTTTTTATCGCTCAGGTAAATTAATTAATATTTTACTTATATTTTATGCAGCTCAAAAGGATATCTACAATAAATTAGTAGCTGCCCTCAAGAAAATCTCAGATGAAATCTTCACAATCGACTTGAAAAATGGTCTTTTTATCGCTCAGGTAAATTAATTAAACTTTAATTATATTTTACATTAAATTAATTAAATTTTCAGCAATTTTTCTAAAATAATGATGTTTTTTTTCCTCCGCAGGTTCCTCTGCCAAAGTCCATCGACAAACTTACCGACATCCTGAAGGTGTTTGCTATTGACTTCTCTAAAATCCAATTACCTAAACTGAATTTCCGCACTCCATCTTCACGATTGGGACTTCAGGAGACCTTCAACCGACTCAAAGCTGGAGCTTCGTACGATAGTCTTCTGCCACCATGGAGAGGTAGCAAAATAATTAAATAGAAAATCATAAATTCTGGAGAAAGTAAATTTAAACGAATTAATTTTTATCAGCCCTTGGATTGATCATCGGATCCAACTACTTCAAGACGTTCGACGGCAAAATCTATCACTTTGAAGGAAACTGCCAATACATTTTGGCTTCTGATTTCATCGACAGAAACTTCACCGCTGTGCTCGACTTTGATAACACCGGAAGTGAACTGAAGAAAGCTTTGATCATCACCGATGGCGTCGATACTGTCGCAATCAAGTCTGACGCAACGGTAACAAAAAAATTTGAGAAAAAAATAATTTTTTAAATAAAAAAATTTTTAAATTGATTTTTTCAACACTTCTCAGATTTGGGTGAATGGAAAATTAACGGAAGTCACGAACAATGCAAAGGTAGGAAAATTGTCAATAACCAGAAAGCGTAACACTGTGAATGTGTTCGGGGAGAAATACGGATTCAGTGGTGGGTGCTCTCACGATTTCGATGTGTGTTCCGTTACGGCAAATGGCTATTACCAAGGAAAGGTTGCCGGTCTCTTCGGAACTTACAATAATGAACAATTTGATGACTTTACAACACCCGAAGGAAATGTAAGCAATCTCTCACTCTCAAAGCACAAAGAATTAAAATAAACAAAGGAGAATAATTCCTCCCGCAGAGAGCTCATTGTTCATATTCTGTTCCTATTTTCATAGATCGAGGAAAATGAAGAGACATTTGTGTCCAAATGGAAGTTGGATCAATGCGTCGAGAGTCCGCTGCCAGTACATTCCAACACAATCTCTCCTGCCGCCAAGATAAAATGTACAGAGGCTTTCGAAGGACGAAAATCTTCCCTCAGGTACCTTTACTATTTATATCCAGGGTTTCATAAATCATACTTTCTACCTAAATTCCAATTAAATAAAGTGATTTGTGATTAAATGGGATTAATCCCTTATAACATTAATCACACCAAGTGCCTCTGTGATCAAACATTTAATCACAGTAATTAATCCCACTGCGATGATCACACCCGAAACCCTGAGTTTTATTGTATAAGACAATAAAACTCATTAAGAGCCCCATTTTGAACGAGCGAGTCTGTTGTCTGGAATTCCTTCTTGTAATTAATTTCTGACGCTTTTCATTTGTTCCGTGTGTGTGCAGGCCGTGCTTTGGTGTGGTGGATACGAGGGACTACGAGCACGTTTGCGAACGATTATCCGTGGAGCCGGGATACAGCGCTCAGAAATCAGCATGCACCGCAGCCGCCGCCTACCAGAAGGCTTGCTTCCACAACAACGTTAAAGTTGACAACCTGGAGGAATGCAGATCCGTCTAGATTCACACGTCTAAGCGCTTAATAAAAATTCTTTGTACTTTAGCCTACGTAATATGATTATAATGATGAAATGTGCAAATTATACGCACACCTGCATTGTAAATTGTAATTTAAGTTGAAATATTGAAAATATCTGATCTACGAATTTATAATCCATTTTTATGTGGGAACTACTAATCTAATTGTGATGTGTGTTTTACTGTGTGATAATGATAATATGGCAATTGGCATGCCTTTACATTCGTGATGGTCGAATTTCTATTTCCAATATGCTGTGATGTGATAGATAGTCAAATGTATGACAATCATTTCTAAAACTGACGTCAAGAAATGTGCATTTCATTTTTATTCTACCGTAAAATTTTAATCCGTTGCAACAACAATTCTTCATTTTTAATACTTTAGACAGAAAGTTAAATTTCAGACAAATTTCAGACATATTATATTATATTGTGTGTATACTGCCTGCCTTTCCTTTAGTATACCTGTTAGATTCCATCATTTAATTTTATATACGTTGTGTTGTACTCATCAAATCGTATTTTATTTAACTTATAAATCTTAAATAGGTGCGTCTGGTGTAACGGGTGATATAAATAAATCATTTGATAAAGTTGAATTAGATGTGCAAGATTAATTTAACCATTTGTCACATTCTATTCCTAAAAAGTCTTCTATAGTATAGGTTGTGATACGTGTGAAATAATTTACAGCACCATGACAGTTAAATCTTACAGAATCAAGCAATTTTTCGTCTATACTGTTCCTTCAACAATTATTTCCGTAATTGACTCTTAAAATTTGATTGCAACCTGTATGACGTATAATAACTATATTGTTAATGTTTCTTTTAATTTCAATCGTCGTCGGACAAATAATATACAAGATTGCAAAGAATATTACACATTTAATCCTATAAATTTTCATCAATTAGTGTTGTTCACAAGTATTTAACACTTAATAAGTTTCATACCTTTAGACATTAATTCCTAAGCCTATTTTCA
>JABASC010005195.1:0-10590 GCA_019776185.1 Plutomurus gul
AAGGTGCGCATTGGACTCACAAACTCACAATGAAATGCTATTTAATGACAAACGAATCACTCACTTGTTGGGCCAGTTCGGGCAAATGTTACTTGAGAAAATAATAAATAAACACTAAGAAACCAGAGTAGCATTTTGAGACTCACCTCCTACAGAATAATCTACAGAACCGAAAAGAGCTCTGTAGAATTTCGTATTGGCACACGAACGTCAACGCTTTTTCATTTAAGAAGTCAACCTTTGCATTCAAGTGCAATTTTCTTACAGTTGGCTCTATGTAGTCAATGGTCTTTGTTTGTCAATAAACCAGGTTATAATGATTCATCATTTCCTATTTGATTCCGGAGTATTTATGGCTGCCGCGAAGAAACCGCAATGTATGTACAATGAGAGTAGTTTTCATTTTACTTGTATTGGTATAATATGACTTATACTGTTGTCGCTCATTATCTGCCACTAATTCTTAGTGGTCCTGTTTTAATAATTTTCTAGCGAATTAACATTTTCCTACTGAAGCCAAAGCGTGCACATAACTTTTCCGTTACACACATTACTTGAATGGCTTGTATAAGAAAGGAGTGAAGTGGAATCACATTTATTAGGGGAAAATATTATCGTCTACCGGTTCCTGCTGATTAATACTACACGACTCGTAGTAGCTGTCTGTGGGAATTCGTCACACTTCATGACGTATTCCGTTTCCTGACTAATATCGCCATCCCAATTGTTTTGTTTCGCGTGTACAGTGTTAGCATTGAGATGTAAATGTGGTGCAGGGTTAAGGTCATTGCAATCATTTTGTCAGTTGTCAATTTGTACCCCGCTGCTGAGTGAAAAGTGAAATAAAATATCCGGCATTTACTACTGAATCACTAATGTATATGTTGTTGTAAGTAATAGCAATAATAGTAGTCATGTAATCTGTGATACAGCAATTATGATTAATTTCGTTCGTACAATGCGTTTGTCATCATTCGATTCGACATAGTGATGTTAGATGCATTTCCTAATGCCTGTTACGCACATATCATTTCCTACGTGCATTTCTGAACCTTAAACCGTTTTATTCATTTAAGGTGCATACCTCGTTAATGTATTTCCTAAATGTTACTCAATTATGTATGAACCAAAATTATATAGAATTTGTGCTAAATAATATCAGTGTATTGTGATCGCAGAGGTACAACTGTTATAGCGTTACAACAGCGCTATATTACTCAGGTGTACATATATGTATTTATGTTACAGGCAGGATACCAAATCAGTAAGTTTGTAAACTTACTAGTGAGGATAAACATGAACTACAACCGTATTAGTTAAAATACAACCTTACAAATCCGTACTAGTTAGGGTACATCGAAACGAGTACAATTTACTGGATACCTTTGTTGAGTCAAACAAACATTATTTAAGCTCGGATTTATATTGCCAATGCCAAAATCTTCCCTATATTTAACTATGCATCTGCAATATGCATGGATTTGTATAGCCCATTCAAAAAGTTGATGCTCTAGGATACACAATGTCTGAGTTTTGTAACAAACCACAAATTAAACTTAAACAATACTTCCAATCACTGCAGGTGGATATAAAATGAAAATGAATTGGAGCTAAAAATTAACATGAAACCCTTTGCGGAAATAAACATAAACATGAAACCCTTTGCGGAAATAAAAATAAACATGAAACGCTTTGCGGAAATATAATTTTTTAAGTAGTCATATCTAAAGGAAAAAAGAATAAAAATTAATTACAAAATTTAATTAAATATAAGGAAGTATCCCATTTAGGTATTGTAAAGAAATAGTTTGAAATACAAGTTTTCAGCCTACACGGACAATTTCTTAATTCACTCATACTTTAAGGTAGCCAGTAAGTGTACACTAGTTTCGATGTGTAACCGTACTAGTAAGGATACAAATTTCCTCGTATTATGGTATTTTAACTAGTCCGGCTTAATAAATAATGATGATTATTAGTTCATACATAATATACCTATCCTTACCAGTAAGTTTGTAAACCTACTGATTTTGTCTTTCTTGACTGTAACATGTATACATATGCAGGGTTGTGTTCTTGTTTATAATCCCCCTATGTACATATGGTTTTTACTAAGGATCAAACTTCTTTGGCACTGTCTGAAAGTGTCCAAATTATTGAGTGTCTATAATGGTGTTGAAGTGTGCAGGCATGCACCGTGTTATTATAGCGTAATCATTTTTAGACACCAAACAGTTTTAAAACTCACATTTTGCACAATGCTTGCCCAAGTACATAATTTTATTAAATTCCTAATTGAGCACACGATATTTCATTTGCATTATACTATGAGCTATAAGGATAAAGGGAAACGAATGATTTGGTGAATGTAGTTGCTATTTCATTGTTCTGCATATTCGAATTTTTAGTTGGCTTTTTTTGAGATTCAACCTAAACAAATTGAAACAGCGGTTCACATAACCCTGTTTTGACTAAAATAATAGTCAAAACACCTATCTGCCTAATATATACACAGACTCTCATAAAAGGCTGTAAGAACAAAGGTTTTGTAACAGAAAGTACCGTTAAAATCACAATGAACGAATCTCACTAACAACATGCTTTGCATACATGTACGCGGTCTGGTACTTAATTATGTGTCTGTATAATGTAGAAAAAGTTTTTCCGTTCCTCTTCCCTGTTCCAGGTAAAGCTATTATACATACATTACATAACCGTACTACCAGAAGCAATGTATCAACAGCCAGTTGTGTGAATAATATTCCTCCATACTCTACCATACTTCGGCTAAATGACATTTCCAAAGCCAAGTTTCATGCTTGAAATCAGACGGGCGTTAAATCTTGGGAAATGGGCAATTGCTTGCAACTTCTTCGATAATGCAATAGTATTTGAGTTGCTTTGATACAGACATTAATTCAGCACAGTTTCGCAATAACAGTAAAGTATTATGCGTTATTTCGGGGAACTAGCCTAACCTTGAACTTGACCAACTGACACAGTCTGCATGGTAATACAATTTAAGGCCGACTCCATTGATTTATTAATATTTACGCAGGAAGGCTGTTGACAGAACACGGCGTACGTAACGTAACTATTACCGAAAAGGTCACAAACACACTAAACACACTAAATACAGTTAATCAAATTTATGATGTTAATTGTTCTACATATAAATGCCTTATGTATACCTTTTCGAAATTTAAACTGTGATAATATAAATGAATGCTGTCATTAGTGAACTATCAAGCAATATCAAGCAATTGTAATAATGATCTATGAACTAAGAGTTTTTAGTGAGTAGAGCGAATGAATCCAAAAGAAATGTGACAAATTGAGTAGTTTTGCAGAAAAATGAGGATGTGTGCGTTTAATATTTAAGCAACAATGGTGTGAAAATAATTTTGACATGCTAAAGCATTTCCTCTGTGGACTCATCAATTAAACAAAAAACTCAAAAAATGAAGAATGACTTTACTCAATAGTGCTTTCAATCCAACTCAAATAATCTGAGACACGTGTGTATATCCCAGGTAGCCCAAATCGTCCGCAACCTCTTCCTCCAATAGTTACTCCAATAATATCCAAAGCCAAACCATCTTCGCTCTTAGCCAACAACGGAGACCCCGAATCTCCCTGCGCCACGAACAAAGCAAAACACATTTCATATTTTTTGTTACAGATAATTTTTTTCTCGTTGATCAATAAATCATACACTGCATGTGTCTTTTCCTCCTTCCGGCACACCAGCACACAAATGATTGTACTTGAGAGTGAAATTGAAACCATTCTCATCTATGGTTCGTTGGCATTCTGCATTTGTCCACACCGGAATAGATATCTTCCGCAGTACATCAGACAACTTTCCGGAATTCGGAACTAAAAGTGTGAAAGCTACCAATATCAATTTGAACAATATAAGGACGTGAATATGATTTCACAGAGATTCAGGAACACATCTTGATACTTCTTTGATTCAACGCTTCTATTAAGACAATAACAAGTCTCTTTTGGAATAAGATATTTAGAAAATGTATGGAGGAACCTGAAGCATTTCTTTCATAAACCACTCCCCACCCTGCAACGGTTGCTGGAACTCCTTCATATTTATTTCCATAATCAGCAAGACAGGCTGGCCAAGACGGTGGTCGTACAAACACATTTTTCGATAATCGTAAAACGGCAATGTCGTTCTCGTGTGTCTGGCTTTTATAGTCAGGGTGAGTTATCACCTTTTCAATCTCGTAATCGATCGAATTCACCGGCTGCTCTTCTTCATCGAGATAATATTCTCCTGTGGTCAGAGTCACAGACGATAAGGAGACATTCCTGCGAAGCCAATAACACCAGAACTCCCAAGAATTACACTTACAACTAAGCAAATTCATACTTACAGGAGAATAGGAAATATTCTGTCACCTTGCAAATGAGACACAGGAAGCTGCCGTCAACACGTATCTGCTGTGTATTAAAGCTCCTGTACACAGTACACAATGTTATTTGTAGTTAAACAGTTTAAGAGTGAATCACAGATACATGTGAGATACCCATCATGCATAAATTCTACTTATGAAAACGATGGACGGATACATAAATATAAATAGGACTCTTAATATTTATTAAGAAATTATAACTGCAATTATCTCAATTTTCCAGGATTTTGAATGAATGATTTCCAAGGGACGGATTGAAGGATACTTTCTTAAAATAAATATATGTACGTAAAAAGTAAACAGGCTGGCGAAGACAACGAAAGTTGGATACCTGTGCAAAAATGTTTTCCACTATGCTTCAGTGATATGATCCACGGAAACTCATCTTGAAAACTACAAAGTTTGGAAACGTTATTTTTTTCAAAAATTTCAAAAATTTAATTTGTATGCGCTTCGAACCTTTGGAAGGTATATATACATATACGTATTTTCCTACGTAGGAAAAGAGTACGGTTATAATCGATTATAAAAAATAACTTTTTAGCACACCTTGGTATTCCACCAATAATTTTCGGAACCCTGTCGAATTGCCTTCCACAAGGAATGCCAGCAACTGCGTGATGTATTTTTAATAAATAAATCATTATAACAATGGTAAGNTGTATTTTTAATAAATAAATCATTATAACAATGGTAAGCAAACTGATGGGTTAACAAACTATAGGTTCGGTAGCAGTTAAATTATAGATCTTACAATTGGTCGATGCCCAGATTGTGTTAAGTTGTAGGGCTGCTATAAAATAGATTAAAGTAGATGCACAAAATTTCATTTTAAAAAAAGTAAGAGAGAAAAAGCAATATGAAAGAGCCAAAGGAATATTAGTAATAGAAGATTCTATGAAATTTTATCCCAGGTGGCTTTTTTCTGTCTTCCTGGAGTAAATTCGTGCATCAGAGAAACACTTGTATTCAGCACAAAAACAATACCTCTGCAAAAAATGCCAACTGTGAATTCAGATTGGCTATTGTACTCTAAAGTGTAGGTGGCTCATTAATTGACTGTGGGGTAAAAACGTATGTATGTCTGTCAATACTCGTATTTAATAATATTGTATGCAAATTTTCGATTTGTTCTGCTTTGCCCTCCCTGTAAGTAACTGCATGTGAGGATATGCAATCCGTACATGTACAATATTGCTGGTGTTATATATTGGTTAGGTCTGTGGTAAGTGCGGTATGTGTGGACGTACAAAGTTTTTGACACTCAACTTGGTTTGGACAACCATTTGCATAATTATGTGGAATTTCAACTTAATTCTAAACACAGCATAGTTCAAATTAGGGGAAAACAGTACAACAAAAATGTTTGCAGTCCAAGGATGCACATTATAATACCACCTATTTTGTTCCTACAAATCGTGTCAGCAGTTGTTTTTAATATGCTGGCCGGTCAAACCAACCGCAATTGCATCAACCCTATTCACCAGTGGTCTATATTCTGAAACGATTTATGGGTTCTTCATTCCTATTGCAGTCTTGAATAGCAAGAATTGTTAGTATATTGTCCCTCGAAAAAAGCGATTTTCATTTTTGTTTCTGTGAGAGTTATTTTTGTGCCATTCTGTGGAATTTTCACTAGATAAATACATACTTCAATCTAACTTTAACCTAATATTTCTTATTTCTTGCTGCAGTGCATTATTTTGCTCGTTGTGTATTTCACTCCTTAGAGACTATACACACAATCATATAAAGTACTCAAGTTTAAATGGCTATATAAGTTTTAAAATTCAACATATAAAAAAGATCCAACCATAAAATTCTGGAAAATTGCTTTTAAGAAAAGTCAACGCAACAGTATTAAAGAATGAAAAGTAATTGTGGTTGGAAAGTAGCAACTATTCACGCTCATTCAATAATGTCTTGCTTCTGCAGACAACATTAGAGATGAGGATTATATTTCTGGACCAATAATTCTTAGAGGAAATATAATTGTATAATAGATCTTGGGGATAAAATACTATTACAAAAAGATCAACAATTTTTTCGTTTTAATATAACCTCAGAGGATAGACAGGGAAGGCAAACTTCTTCATCTGACTTTGGCTCTGTCTATTGTCTATGTCTGTGGAAGAGTAAAAACGTAAGACTTTCCAGCAATACGATTTCTTCAAAGTGAATGCGCGCGGGCAATAAGGCAGTTTCACAGAAGATGCAGTTACACAAGAGTTCATGATAAAATACGTACATTCTAACAATGCCAGTGCAATGACAATATCTTTATCGAAGAGTAGAATGGATAATTTATTCGTTCTTTGAAAAATCCGCAACTTCATCAAAGTTTCCGCGGAGCACTTTTCCTTTTCCTCGCAGTTGATTTGATCTTTATTATTCGTGGGCTCAGCGTCTGACTGCTTGTGTGAAACAAGTCTGTTCAGCTGGAACGGTTCTTTAATGAACGTATACGTTCATAGTGATCTCTCAAAAGAATAATGTTGCTTATACAATATATAGTGCATAATATCATTCTTCAAACAACCTTCTCCTTGAGAATCTTTAGTTCGCATCTTTTCTCTTTCAGTGGTTGCTTCTTAAAGTGTGATCTCTGGTTCTGCCACTGTGATGAGCTTAGAGTTGACTAGACTTTTCTTCACTAGATGCACCGAAGTACGTTTATATTCTATCCACAATTTCCCTATTTCTCCATTGCAGTCGACGAGTCTCCCTCATAAAGCATTGTAAATGTAGTTGCTGGAGAACTGAACAGCATGGAATAAGTACGGTAGACGACGGCTACGAGCAGCTTCTGGCTGCGCAGTGTGATTGTGATAAAGAGTAAAAGGAAATCAGAAGACACTTCAAGAGGTCCTCAATTTATTAAAAAGTCAAATCAAACCAAATTGAACTGGTCTTCATTTACATACTAATCTCTTGCTTTCCGTCCTTGTTCAACCTAACCCTCTTTCCCCCCTCTGCTTTCATCTTTAGCATTCAACATCAGCCTGTCGAGCCAGTGTATATATACCACTAATGTTTTATTTCGTCACGCTATCACGTTATGCACTGAAAACCTTACATGACTTTCTGTAAAGGACCCTGCACTAGTAGAATCTAATTTCTTTGAGCATCATAATATTATTGCTTCTATGCAACTAATATTATTCGTATGCACTTGTAATGTACTTAAGGATCCATATTAAAAATTTGTCTCCTTCCTACATATTAAATATTCTTCGTTAATTTCATCTCTCCTTGGCGTGGCCTTTATCTTTCAGATGTTAGCTCAATATAACTTTTGCGAAAATTATTTGATATTTTACGATTGAATTTACTTTTATATGTACTACACATATTCTGTTGAAGTCAAATCGTACGATTAAGGTTATTTGAGTTTTGATAAGGTTATTTGAGTTTTGATTCATAACTTTACCAATCACATTTTAGATATTCATTTGTTAAATATTTGCTTCAAAAATACCAGTACTTTAATTGATTTCCTTGTTGGACACTTTTGGACATTTTTGGACGGACACTTTTGGACGGACGGTGTCCGTCCAGGCGAACACTGCTTTAAACCCTGAATGCAAGTGCATCGTTTTCACTTTCAATTCTGACAACCGTCAATTAATTTTCTAATGTGTTATTGACAGGCGTTTTAGGGATCCACTAATTTGAAGTACATAAGGGGATAAAAAGTATGTAAATATGAAACGAAAACGAGTTTTGTTTTTTTCAAAATTACAGCTCGACCTCACTCGCCAAACAAACCAAAGCATGATAAAATGACCTCTGTGCTACAATTTATTTTTACAAAAGAACTCAACTGGAAAGTTGAAGTATCGTAGAGCACAAAGTAGGGAACTCAATTGAGTGTTTTGAAGTGCTTCAAAAATAACTGAAATAACTTATTTTACTGAGAAGACCAAGTTGTATGGAAAGTATATATGCTCTTTGTTCTTGAGTCCTAGAAAACAGACATTTTTGCAAGTCGCAATCCTTTCTAATGCTGTATGCATTATACATACATCTTGTATAGATGTTAATGTTTCACTTAGGTTTGGTAAGTTGTATAACTGGACACATTTATGCATAAGAAGTGGAACGTAAACGTTTTACAACTACCCTACCTCATTTGACTGCACACTCTTATTCATCTTTCTTTACTCGGTACCCAAGGTAGAGCAGAAAACGGTGCAAGCGTAACCACTAACCGCACTACAATAAACATTTTGTTGCATATGAACCACATTTTATTGGGAAAAATAAGTCATCCTGTATCAAGGTTAGCACTATACGTTTTACAAATCATGTGTAGTAACTTAAAATGTTCCATTTCATTTATCTTGGCACGTACACTTTAACAAAACAGTAACCACTAAACATTAGTCATTATTCATTAAATATTAAATCTAATTTTTGAGGTTTTTTGTGAGCAACAAATGTCTTCAGAAGACGCAACACTGATATCAGACACAGTGTTGGGAGATGTACCTTTTTCGTTTGAATCGAAAGAGGACCGGTAAACGTCTTCTTCCGACGATTCCGTCGATTCGTCGAAAGGAATGGTTGCATTTTCAAGAGACTTGAGATCTTCCAAGGACTTGGTAATACCAAGGAAAGCAGTCGCATTTTTCTGAACACAATATTTATCACATGAAGGCTCAACAATCTTACTGACAGCGGTGTAGACTGTGGCCTTTGATGGCGATTTGGAAGAATCAACAGCTACCTTGTCTCCTTCCCGATTCATAGGTGGGAAGAGGCATGTTCGTTGTTTAGATTGCTGTTGTGGCAACATTTCGAAAGGTTGCAATGGAATGTTCTCCTTTTCTCTATTAAAAAATGTAAATTTTTTCTTTTTGCACATTCCTTCATTCTGGCTGCGAAGGTATTCAATAAGCTTCATCTGTTGTTCAATTACACTAGCTTGTTGTAATTCCCTTTCGCTGGTGGTCATTTCAACCAATATACGTTCTTCATTTAGCTCGTTGGCCCGGTCTTTATGAAATTCTGCCTTTTGGACAGCCTGTTGCAGTGCTTCTTTCAGTTTAGCATTGTCGTCTTTCAATACCACAACGTTTGTAATTTTTTCTGAAATCTCCACTTTCAAAGAAGTAATTTCTCGTTCATATGCCTTGACAAGAGATTTGAAATGATCATTCGAATGTTCGTTTTTATCCAGTTTTTCAGATGCTTCTATCAACTCCTTATTGAGTTCATCCCTCTCTCGTTCTAGAAGAGAAACTTGTTCAGCGAGAAAATCAATTTTATTGTTTATTGCTTCCTCTTCTGATTCCACATATGATTCTAAACCCTTCAACTGCTTCTCTGCACAGACTTTAAGGCTGATCATTTCATTGAGGTCAGCACGGGCCTTTCGAAGTTCATCTTTTGTAGACTTAGCCTCTCCCTCAAATTGATTTTTTGATTCCACTTCTTTTTCTAGTTGCCGTTCCTTTTTTCTCATTACTATTCCAAAGTCATCCAATTGTTGTTCCAATAAAACACATGCTTCTTTTAATAATTTTAAATTGGTATTAAGGGTTTCCATCTTGTTGTCTTTCTCTTGTAACTGCATTTCGTTTTGTTTTAAAATAACATCTTTTTCTTTAATACTTGTTTGTATGCATTCAAGTTCGTGTAACTGAGATTGGTAGAGCAATATTTCTGCAATTAAAACCATCAAGATAATAAGAACTTAGCAAAACGTGTTTAAAATGACAACTATTAATCACAACCTAACCCAATGGCACCAAAAAATGCATTATGTATTTGGGGATACACTTATGTAGTACACTTATGTTACTTTTTTTTACCTGCATTTGCTTTCAACAAGTCTGTTTCAATTAGTTTCCGTTGGTCTCTGCTTTCGTCAAAACGTATATGAACTTCTTTTAAATCGGCAGCTTGCAAGTCAATGGTTGATTTAAATTCAGTCACTTCATTTTCCAACTTGTTGGCCAATTGTTCCAATTCTGAATTAGTCCTTTCTAATAAAGAAATTGTTTCATTTGAGCTCGCTAAATCCTGTTCATAGGTTTTGCATCTTTCTTCTAATTCCTTCTTCTCCCTATTCAAAATTCGTACATCAACCTTGAGATTTCCCGTCTCCTTTTCAAGAGTTTCGGTCAATGATTGCAAGTTATTAGTAAGCATT
>JABASC010005196.1:0-10590 GCA_019776185.1 Plutomurus gul
CGTAAATGTGGCACCTACGCGTGCACGTTGACAGAAGAAAGATCGAAAGAAAGAAAGAAAGAACGAAAGAACCGATCCCGCTTATGTGTACTTATTTTTTGGATAAGAAACGTTTATATTGCAAGATGGTGCACATCCCCACCTACCATTATTATTCGTAATTATATTTCATACCAAATATACATATTTTATATCTTTCAGATTTCCAACTTTTTCATTTGAATACGCAGTAAAGATTAAATAGGGAGTGGTAACTTTTACGCACCAGAATAAAATATGTCAATATTCACCCCACCGCGCACATCATATAGCATTATGAATTATTGCAGAAACAGACAAGTGAAGCCATGGTGGTAGTAGCACACAGAAAGCTTGAGAAAAGTATTTTGAAAAGAGCATTACCACGGTCGTGGAACAGAAACTGTTGAGTGAGATAGATAGAGAGAGTGAGAGAGCGAGAGAGACGACGAGTAAAAAGGCTACGATCCAAGTGAGAGATCCCTCGACAGTTTTCCTGATCAGATACTTTGAGTGAAAGTGTCGGCTTGGGCTCCTGCAGAATTACTATGCAAAAAGTTTTTCGCACAAAAGGATTAGGTACTGGGGAGCAATTTTAATTTCTAGGCTTTGCTTTCACTTGCTTTCCTTTCACGTCTCTCTCTCTTTCTCTCTCTCTCTCTCTCTGACTTGGCTTCTCCATGTAATTCTAAAAGGCACTACTTACTACTGGTTGGTGGTTATCGTTCAGATATATGTGAGAGAGCACTAGAGAGCTCATACAAGTAGTCAGACTGTTCTTCTTCGTACTCTGCTCACTGTTCAATAGTTAGTACTTTAATATCGTCCGTAAGGGAAACTTGTTTCAAATCTCCATTGCAAAATGAAAGAAAGAATCCAAAGTTGAGTTGAGAGAGAGAGAGAGAGAGAGAGGAAACCAAACTCTAGTTTCCAGAGCCCGTTAGTATCACTTCACCCAATGGTTGCTAACTAAGGCTCCGTTTGTGTATACACATTTAGCTCAAGCGTATACAAACTTATGCACATAAAAACATTCTTATTAGATGAAGCTTTGAGGCACTCTGGGAAAATATTACCACCGCTACAACCTAAGAAATAATAACCCTATACACATATATAAGCAGTGAAGTCTCTTTTATCAGATAAAATACGAAATTTATACAAAAACTGGGCAATTTTTTTAAATCTAATAAAATCGTAGATTATCAAGTCGTCTGTTCTGAAAATGCGCTGTGATGTATTGCAAATAGATTCATATAAATCATTCTTAGAGACAGCTAAACGGTGAAAAGTTTCATTTAATTGATTGCAAATAATTTCAACCTTGAAAATTTAAGAAGAAATTGGGCCAAAAAATTACATTTATTAATTAATATATAATTGGTGAAATCTACCACTTTCAAAAATGTAGCAAAATAATTTGATCCTAAAATCGTGTTACCTATATGTAGGTATATACCACTTTTTAAATTATAATGTATAATATTTTCTTTCGTCGTGTAATATCTAAAAACAAACATTTCATAATATGCCCTCTTACTAATCAAAATTGCATAGCATTATTTTAAACCAGTTTCACTCATTGTATGAAATTGTTAACAAACATAACTATTTATAGACAGCAATTTAAAAATTACATTCCTTTCAGTTTTACACTTCTAACGCATGTAAGTGCATATTACATTACTGTAGAAGAAATGCTAAAGGATAAGATGAGTAGACTTTTTCACAATGCTAATAATACTTTTTACTACGTTTGTAAGCAAACTTTGTTTAGAGTTCATACAAACAGCCGGAGAGAAAGACAATGTAAAACTTGAAAGTAAATGTAAGAAGAGTACGCAGTTAAAGTCATGTCGTTAGAGGTGCTTTGCAGTTAAACGGGAAAAATATCTTAGTGGCTATCGTAATGTGCCTTAAGTGAATCATTAGGCAATATCCTACGTTTTCCCTTACACACAAGTCTCTGTGTGTAACTGTACTACCACCACCACCCCATGTACAAACTTGTATACTACGTTGTCTCGCTCCTTTCCCATACAAGTTTCACTTTTACTGCCAAACGGTAGTTATCCATACTTTGTACTTGCAACGAGCTTTTTTATACACATACTGTATATAGGCTACGTAGGTACTACTGCTATTATACTATTACACACATACATTCGTGATGTCCATTGCATTTTTAGCAGTACTATCATTGGAGGAGCAGCTACTTGCATCTCTTATTACTATAGTATAGCCACTATTGGTTTGCTATCAGTACACCACAGCTAGGAGGAGGAAGTAGCTCTATTGAGAGACCAGACCTGCAGACATTACTTTATTTGAGGCTGTGGAATGAATCTCATGGGCTCGAGTAATTTCGTTTCGTCTGATATCTCATCCTCTAATGGCAATCCACGGAGTTGAAATTTTATCCCAAAGTGTTGTATCTCCTTTTCATATAATATCAGAGACAGAGAGAGACGAGTCAAGTCAACCACTTTGCTTCTGCTCATACAACATAGCATCACCAAGCGTAGAAAAATATTTCGAGTGTGCATGCACGTGAATGTACTACTATAAGTACAGGCTCTGTATGTGTATTGTACATTAGTGTGTAATAGTAGAGGGAGTAGGAAATAGTTTTGGTTTCACTTCACTTACACATGCATGAGAGACACACAGCTTTGTGTACACGATAGAAATACAAGGAGTCATCGTTAACTTTAACTGTCTTCTCTTTTTCTTTGGCCCAGAGCTGATGTGAGAGTTTCACTGTCGCAGTTACTACAACGGACACAGAGATAGGACGTTGTGGTGGAGCCCTATATATGCATTGTATAGTGCATACAGAGTCAAGTGATGTCGACTCTCATTGCAATTCCAATCTGAAAGGACGGGTTAACCTAATGTATGTACTAATGTAATATAATGCCCACTTTGGCTTCTTTTCGGGATTCTCTGTGCTCGCTGCTGCTCACTCCAGACTTTGTTTCTGCTGCTCCTTTCAACTTGTGTTTTGTGCTGCTCTTGTAGTGGCCGTCTAGTGGTTTCCATTGGAATGAAAATGGAAATCTAATTCAATGAGCTGAAATGGGAAAATGTCCTTAATTCGAAGGAAACCACAATACCAATTCAATCAGAGATCACAATCGAAGATCACAGAGTGAGATTAATGAGTTCCTCCTCTGCTTCTTTATTGGTAATTACATTCTCTGATGCAATGTAGATTGATAGTGAATTTTATTCTATTTTTGAATTTGAAATTCTAAATTTTGTCTGTAATCTTTTCTATATAATTTAGCTTTCAGATTCATCCCAGAGAGCTGACCGTTTATTACCTGTAACATAAACAAAATGCTTTAAATGAATTGTCAATAAATAATGAATTAGGTATGCAATTAATACATGGAAGTTTACAAAATAAATAGCTTAAAAATCATAAAATTCATAATTCCATTCATTGATTTCATTTTGAAAGCTATTTTGATTAAATTAATTTTAATAGGAATTCGATAATCTAAAAAAACAGTTCAGATTTAGGAAAAATTAAACAGTTATAGTTCGGAAACTGAAGTTTTTATTATTCTTTTGTAAGGAATATTTCAAAAGTTCTCAAAAATTGTTGTCTACAAATCATTTTTTAATTCAATTTTAAATCATAAATTGTGAAAACTGTAAATTCACGATACAGTATGCTTCTAAATACAGAGTTTTGAGTTTTAACATTTCGATGCTTATATTAAATTATATTGAGCTTCTACCTACTCATTTATGTATAAATGAGTTTTACTAAATTTCAGATTTTTGTTTGGGATTGTCGAAGTAAAATATTGCGTTAACATATTAAACAGTCAATTAGCAATTTTGCTTCTTTTCCTTTGCACATTGCGTAGGCAGTTGACAAAAAGCACACAAAATAGAAGATTTCCGAATTCTAAAAGTAGAAAATAACGAAAGTACACCAGGCATGCCATACGATTACTTTTTGACTTGTTTAGCTTGGCTTACCTTAAGTGGTTATACGGTTGGGTCGTCGTATCCACGAGAAATCTAACTGGATCCAATGTATAATCAGGCATTAGAAGTCTTGGGTAGAGAGATACTTTTCTCTCTCTGTGTGTGTGAGTCAGACAGAGACCGTAGTACCATATGTATGCAGTCTGACAGGGGGGAGCGGTACCAACGGTACATTTAGAATTCGGAATTGGTTAGACTCGTTGGTTTGTCTTTGCAGCAGCAGTAGAATCGCCACGCTTCAAGTCAAGCTGACTCGAATTGACTTTAGTTACCTACTCGAGTTGGCTTTCTCGTCCAGTCCAGTCTCCTCTTCTGCCGCTGAAACCGCGACAAGACAACCAAAAGAGAAAGCGACGGAAATGCAGTCAGACTTGCAGAAGTCATTTGCAATTCCAAATGTAGCCACTTTCTGTGTGTAGTGGTGGGGGGATTCCAATTCAAGTGATCCGTCACATCGAATCTCTCCACCGTGTGTGTACCTTCCTGCTTTCACTTTTACTTCTTTGCAACGTTTTTAAGGATACGTGTTAAAGGGATGAAGAAAAGAAGGCGGACACGGGAGAAAAGTCGTCTCCACATATTCTTCCTGCAAAATAAACGGACACCCACAAATAATATCTCAACAAAATGTTGACAGGGAATACAGAATTTTTTTGAAAATCTGATACGAAAAGTTTATCATTTCAACAATAATAAAATACTTTAATTAATTATTTTCTATACAAAGATAATAGGTTCATAATGGTAGTGTAAATCAAATACTACGAAAAACTTATTGTTGAATTGTCAGTTAGACATTTCGTTCCTTTGTATCTTACCTACATTTGTAACTAGAATACAGTAAACACTACTAACAGTAATTTCATGGATGGCGTCGTAAGGAATAAAACTATCAATTGATTTTGATTGATCAACAACACTATTTAAACTCTCGTTATACTCGCAAAGACTTATCAGTTTTACTATGAATTAATTGAAACAGTTTTTATGAATTGTACGAGAAATTTTTCATGGAAACATACCTAGTACATTTAATAAATAGAATATAATTTTACTAAATTAATTCTAGATGGATGGCGTCCATAGCTCATTCACGAAATTGACTAATGACATTTTAATTGCATCTGCGAAAATGATTAAGAGCTTTAGAGTCATTGAAGTCATCAATGTCAGACCAAAAAGATGCTATACGTCACAGCACAGTAAGCTAGTACTCTGCACACGTACAGTAGACACGCGTCAAGACCAAATGCTACTACTTACTTACTGATGTAACTACTATATATAGAAATTGTGCATCTCTCTACTGCTACTGCTTACTATCAGTGGCATTCACCAGGAATGGGAGGACTGAGACTCGTCGGGGAAGCATTGGCTAAAGGTTAGGAAGGAAAGTCAGAGAAGCAGACGAGAGACAACTAAACCACGAATGAGTAGAGATGAAGGAAATCGGTGCATTCATATGGAAAGCATTTCTGTTCGCCTGAGTGACTCTACTTACCAAAAGGAAAGGAGTTTCCACCAGCCTCAATATTATATATCCCTATGTATGTATGTATACACTTGGAGGGCTGGTAGGTCCCGCTGAGTCCTCTAACTAAACTTAACTCTTCTCTCCACTACTATTCCCACATATTACATTACAGGCTACATAGTAAAGTCAGCAGCGGACAAGTGAAAATTCTCCATAACTAAGTATTCAGAAGGAAATGTGTTTATATATATATAGAGAGAGAAGACAGTAAAAGTATGGGCAAGCCATAGGGCAACTCTATTTACTGCAAGAGTGTATGAGCAGGGTTACATATTATTAACCGTCACACAAATAGAGAGAGAGAGACAACTTGGAAGAAGAACTATCCATAATCTGTGCCAGTACATAGTAGAAAGTTACAGTGTGGCGTGGTTGGGCTCACTTGAGTGGAGTGGTGAGACGGCGGCGGTGGTGGTGGACCTGGCACAATGCTGATGAGCTAAATGCCCACTTTTGCTGCTGACAGATTCACTCACACGGTCCGAGAATACTCAATTATTTCACTCAAATGGCCATTACTCTTGCCATGGTCCCTTCCCCGTTTAGGTGCTTGTCGACTCGTTCTCTCTTGTCACTGCAGTTGAGTTCCGCTACAGCCCTATCTTTCGCTCTCACTCTCCGCATTCACTTGGCCAACTGTATTGTCCAATTGTGATTATTTTGCTATAAAATACATACGTAACGCAATAATACAAGTGTATTACAGATACGGATGGAATTAAGTACAAGATAGGATTCTATAGAAGGGAAAACTTGAATTCTCGCTTTCTCGACTATTTTCTCTCGCTGTCTCTCTTTCTGCTAGTGAAACGAGAAAATAATTCTCCCCTGTGTACCATGACAGATTATGCTGAATAGAGCATTTACACACAGATTCACTTTTGTGAATGAATCGCTTTGTATTCCTATGATGTGCAGATTGCCTTCCTTTATGTATACGCACCATTGTCTCGCTCCTGCGTCGCATTCATATCCACTTCCGGCTGACTCACCAACAATCCTTGTCAGATGTGTCAAGATAAACCAACTTTTAATTATCAACTTAACAATGTTTCCTATTGCTGCATTGTTAGTAGATGCATGTTGATTGCATACCAATACCTTATGCGGGTATTACGGTTTGGTACGTTAATTAATGATTCATTTACAATTTTACTAAAAAATACTACATAATTATATAATCAATTGGTAGGAATTTTTGTGTTTATCTAATGTACAGTATTTTATATTCAGTTCCACTTAATTTTATTGATGTTTGATATTATAGTTTAACTTACTAAATTTACAGGTATTTTAAAGGGAATACTTTGAATTGCATACCAAAATCGTATGTTGGTATTATTGCGTAGGTCAACCAGTACATCGTACATCGTACAATTAAATACAGGTTAAATCCACCCAATTCTACTGATTTTTTTATATTATAATATAAATTACTAAATAACCAGGTTATTATAAAAACATTAATGTTTTGTTGACGACAGTGAACGAAATGAATCCACATTTTGTTTGCAATTTTCTTTCTTCAGGAATGGAACTCAGAAGATGTTTGTAAATGAAGCAACTGAATTTCATGTGTGGACGACGAAAAATACGAATACGACTGAGAACTTTCTTTCCCTATCGGACCTTCTGTAAACAAACTCTTAGTTTGTTCTTGTTGGTTTATTCATGGAAAACATAAAGAACGAGGGGAAATTGGGTTGCCCGAAGGCATTTTTGATTAAAAGCGACATTGCATTACATGGGTGCATACTGTGTGCTATCCACTACCATGTTGGTCTTCATTCACCGTCTACGTTGTTGACTGACTGAGAGTGTATTGTTTGTGTACCCCTACAAGCAGACTACGGTTTGCTAATGGTCGTGAGATTGCATTATGGTCTTCTAATTGAACTCGTGCTGCTGTCCGACCCGAGGCGGATGGGTCTTTTGTGCTGCGTGGACGTAATAAAGGTAACTGGACATAGTACATAGTAATACACGTGTGTGTGTGTAAGCATAGGACACGGGGAAACGTTCATTCCACTGCTGATCTGTATAAATAATAAAACATAAGGGCATTTAATGGTACACACACACACACACAAAAGAAATACGTGGTGCTTCCACTGCCCGCCTCCACTAACATGTCCGTCCAAAATTAACAGTCTCTAATACACTGAACTTTACGATTGTTCTCATTCTCAGTTTGTATTTACTACAGTGGTGGGTATAATATGCTGACGATTCTCATGACTGCTAAATTTAAACAACCTACCCTGATTGTGAGCACATTCATTTGGGCAAACACTGTGCAAACGAACGCATTTCATTTTTACTATCAGGGAACAGTACGGTCGACTGTCTTGTGAAGCGGGACCCGTCCTCTGTTTGGCCCGCACCAAAAATTAATTTAATGTGTCCGGGCAAACAGCACCAGAACACAGAGACAGAGTCACTGTCATGTAATCTACAGTGTTTCTCCCTCCCTCTCTAAACTATTCGTGTGCATTGTAAAGTGTTGTGCAACTGTAAATAAGAGGGAACTGTACCAGTGTACACGTATAGTACATAAAAGTAAAGAAACCTACGGGTATCTCTCTTCTCAACGAAAGTGTATAGAAAACTGGATAGGAAAAAGAGCCAGGCCACGACGAAAAGGGATGAAAAGGCTGAAACAGAAGAAGTATAATTAAATCGTGGTGATTCTAATGGTAAACTATATAGAGGAATAATGGGAGGAATTAATGCGAGAAAACTTTGTCGTTTGTTGTCGTCCTGAGCTGTGTAATTAGACACCAGCGAGAAATATGATTCGGCAGAAAATTACGATATTTCTCTGCACGTAGTATTTCTCATCTGTATATATATTCTTCACTGGGAATTCCCTCTCATATAGTTTCCACACTTTTCTCTTGAAGATACCGGGGAAAGCGAGAGTCTTATACTTGGTTTAGTTGACTCAATGAAAGTATTTAGTACACAGGACTTCCATCTTATCACATGGTCTTGATTTCTCAGAGAGAGACTTGCTACACAGCCCCGAGACCACTGTCAACTGTTCTCTCAGTGTTTACAAGGCTCATCATTTCCGTGTACAGACGTTTCAATGTGTTTCGCGGGGTTGACGATGACTGCTACTGTGCATAGTTCCAGGTTTCTCTGTGTAGCGTCTAGTTCACTATTTAAAAAGAACAAGAGAGAGTCGAGAGGGAAGCCATAAATTAGTTCTTATTGCTAATCTACTACTGTTTTTGTTGATTCTCCACTTTATTCTCCGTGTAAGACACAAAATACGTAGACTTTCTTTTCTCTGTTTGGAAAATCTACGGCTACAGTTTTTTAGTCAACAAAACGTTTTCTTATGTATTTATTATCTTAAGATTTCCTTTTTAATAATTTTATTTAAAGAATAAGTAACACTGATAGTCTTCTCCCCTCGTACTTTCTCCTCTACATATTTCTTTCATTATGCTGCTACTTATTTCTACTGCTGGAATACGAAATGTTCTCTCTGTGCGATGAGTGGATTGGGTAAACTCATAAAAGAGGTATTAGAGCTACTTAATGTTGCAGACGATAATCGGGTGGCTGTGCTACGTGTACTCTCGCATAGAGAGAGAGAGAGAGAGATTTCCATTTGTGAAACAATACATTTTGTTAGAAAAGAAGATTAGGTGCTTCTATATTTACGTTTGTGGACTAGAAGGGAAGTTTAATTAAAAGGAAAATTGCTGCTAATACAAATAAAAGGATTTTAGTGAAAGTCCTTAATATTTATGCTGAGCACATAGAGAAGGTCTTTCTACCGCTGTTTCCAAATGGCAAGCCTGTCTTACCAAAATGCACCGAGGAAATATTATTTATGAACAACAGCAAATTGTACGCTGTGAAATTCAAGGGAAAAGCACTAATTTCAGGTGCTCGCGTCACAAATCAAAGAAATCGAGCAAACAAAACATTTCACCGAACCGGCAAGACAATAAAGGAAAGGAAAGCCGTGAAGAGAAAATGTGGCCTGCCATATGGCGTCCCGTTTCCAAACATATTTTCCATTTCTTTAAATTCCTGCACTGATTTCACTTACTTAGACTTTCTCTCCGTATGTCTTGTCTTGCGTCGTCTCGTCGCTACTATCAAAAGAATGAATAGAATGGGATGCGAGCTGCAGGAGCAGCAGGTTTCTTACAATTTTTCAATTTCAAACTCCCAGTGAGTGAGCACAGATTGCCTTCTCCTCCATTGTGTTATATTGTATATTGGAGTCGTAGGACTCCACCTTATTGTTACTTTAGGTAGGGAAACAAAGACGGAGGCCAAGCGCACAGCCGACCCATTCCATTTTCCCAGAGTCAATACAAAAAAATCCAAATCTCAGCATCTCTCCAAGATCTCTCTCTCTCTCTTTCTCTAACTGAATGGGAACTGTGTGTACTAAATATTCGAATGAATCGCAACTGTTGTGCTCCTTCTCTATTAGCTTTCTACTACCTACCACCTCTTTCCTTCTCCTATCTGTCTATTGAGAACTCACAAAAAAAGCACCTCCTTATATGTACTCACTACTAATAGGACACATGATACTTTAGAGAACCACAGTAGTTGTGCTACACTACTCTAACTGTGAAAGCTATACAAAGGCCGAAACTTCCTGAATGTTCTCCGACGAATGCAAAATGAGAAAACTAAAGTTGACATTTTGCATCCTGTCGCAATCCTAGATGAAAAAAAATGAAAAATACCATCTTGTAATATATGAGGAGAGACAAAGAGCCCTCTGTGTGTGTGTGGGTGTGGGTGCTGTCGGCGGAGCTATTTGGGTGAACGGAGAAAGAACACTTTAACTGAAAATTTCATCAAATGACACAACGCATACAATGTACATTGTACTACTTATGTAACATATATACATACAGGTAGACGACATTCTTCTGTTGTTCCTATTTTCTCCTTCGACAGTATGCGCATATAAACTATATTGCTGATTTGCCATTTATTATGTTTCGGTTTCAAATGTATTCTCTCTGTATGTGTAGCAAATCGCATAAGTT
>JABASC010005197.1:0-10588 GCA_019776185.1 Plutomurus gul
AGGGATTTTTTCGATCCCATTCACTCTTGTTGAATAAGTAGGTACAAGGTAGCGATCTTTTAGCTGCACATTACTACTTAGAATGCACAAAACAATCGTACGTGTCTCTACTCTTATTAAAAGTGGACATGTGGAAAACAGTATGACGTGTCCACCACTTTGTTTCCACTACCATGCGCATAGTATATGCACTACCACTATATGAGCCGTAGAAGGTAAGCAACTTTGACCACTATGCTGCACAGCAATAACAAAGCATTGGAGCCACAACACATGCAAACCTACACACCATGCAAGCATGAAAATTGGCATAAAAATCCTACTATGCAGCTTAAGGTGTAAGGTATTACGTTTGTAACATGGTTATATCGATTTACTTTCGTTCACTAGTAATATTTCACAGTTGAGACTTGCAACTTCTTGAGACGGATACTCTCTCGAGGAGCTCACGTAGTAGAGTCTCTGATCTCCATTTAATTATCTCTGAAAATTCAGTTGTAACAAAACTGTCCCTCCAGTGTCACTTTGGATTCTACAGTGTTGTAGCTGGAGATTGTTTAAAGATTGTGCGTTCGAAGTTTGATCTGGGAATGATTAAACTGAAGAAGAAAAAAATATTCACAGATTTTTAAAATGTCTTAAAAAAGTGTCCGTGATTTTCGGAATAATAGTGCCATTTGTATTAAAGTGATACCCTCACCCGTCAATATGGGGGTGATAAATAGTCAATTAGCGCATTTATTTTACGCACTGGGATTTAAAATAGCTCAGCATCCGAAACATTTCATCATAGCACCGATAATTATTGCTTGTGCCCTGAGCACTGGATTCCTACATTTAAGTTATACGAATGATGTGGAATATTTATACACGCCGACGAACGGTGAGAGCAAGACTGAGAGAGCATTAGTCGAGAAATTATTTCCCACCAATAACTCTGCCAGATTCGATCCATCAAGACTCACAAGAATTGGAAGATTTGCAAGGTAAAATTTCAGAGTTTTTTTTTCGTTTTCTTTGTGTTAGCAGGTCAAGTTAATTTCTGTGATAAATAAACGATTCAATGTGTGCTCAAGTCCGTTAGTAATAATAATAATGAGAACGGATCTCAAGGAATTTTGTTATTAATTTGTATTCGTCTTATGGGTTACATAAACGTTTTATGATTATGATGTGTCTGTTCTCAAAGCAAGAATTAAAACTACGGAGAAGTGAGTTGTTCTAGTTTTTCATTTCGTTTCCCCACCACCTTCAGAGTTCACTATTTTTTGTACGTATCGTTTAACTCGATGTGTGCGCATCTACGTGTTATCAACTTGTAATCGATTTCTTTTTTTCAAATTCACATTCCAGTTCCAGCAGAAGTTTACAGCCACATTGTGTACAAATCGTTACTAATTAATTAGACATGTGAAGGGCAGTCAGGGAAAAATCCAAGTGATCTGATGTTTTAAATGTTAAAATAGTCCAAAATGACCATTGGCATGAGCGAATCAAAATGTGAATTTCGATTTTAGACATTTTTAGACAGACGGTAGTTTCTCTATCACAAAAATCTAATATGCATGAAAAATGATTTCTGGCTCGCGTCTGACAGCCTAATGTACTTAATGAGAGACAAGAGAAAAAGTGAAACTCCTGTCTATAAAACTTGTCATTCCAAAAAACAAAATATGCGATGCAGATCAGCTAGAAAGCTTGTTATCTTAAATGTAGTGGACACCAGAAGCATTTTGAATAAAATCCAATTCGTCGGCAGACAATTCCTATAGAATATAACAAAATACCACACATAGTAATTTATTTTCTACTGCAATATTTACTCTCATATCTATTCAACCTTTCACCAATTATTTCTTTATCTTCCATCAATTAACTTGCAGTGCAATTTACAAAAATTACATTAAAATGTTCATTTAACAGGGTAATCATCACTGCCCAAGATGGAGACACGTTGAATTCGTCGTCCGATCTGGAACGAGGTAATGTTCCACAATATTTGTAATTTTAATTGTATTAATTATAAAAATGGAGTAATTAAAAATTCACTTCTGGACATACACAGATCCAAAGCCTGGACGATCTCATTCACAACGCGACGATCGACTGGAACGGTTCTGTGGAGAATTACAAGTCGATCTGCGCCCGCTGGCACGAGGACTGCTACGAAAACCAATTCCTGGAAATAGGCGACCTAATCGAAAGTTTCGAGACGGGCAGCGTCAGACTCAGCTACCCGATAATGTTCATGCCCACCAGTTTCAAAGTGCACGTGCTGCCACAGTATTTCGGCGGCGTCACCCTCTCCGCTGACAATCGGACCGTGGAAAGCGTCAAAGCCATTCTCCTGAATTACTTCATTGCCGTCGACAACGAGGAGGATGACGCAAGGTTGACCCATTGATTAAATTCATTGAAATTTAATAATATCTCGCACATTCTAGTTTCTAGCCATAAAACGCACGTGTGGAAGACGAATACAAACTTCCCCAACACCAACTTCCACTTTTTCACCACCAGAAACAATAACAAAAGATTTTTCTTCCAATCCTACAGAATATAATCGTTTCATTATTATAACAGCACACAAGCCAATGCACTATTTATCCTTAAGCATAGCACTACTGCCTTATATCTGATATAAGCATTACGTGAATTGAGTGCTTTGTGTACGTGGCCTACCAATTATCATTAGTGAGAGTTGTTTTTCTGAAAAGCATACTCTCTATACATTCATAACAATACCATATAGTGTTATTACATACAGCTTGCAGTGCATACGGACGCGTACACTGTATCCAATTACCATGTGTAAACGGTGTGAATATCGTTTCTGGTTAACCTCACATTCAGCCTCGCGTCCAAAACGCAATCCACACATGTTCATATGTACATCAGTAGCACCTTTGTCCACAAAACAAACAATTACTCACATACAACAGAATAATAACCACCACAATAATAATAAGATAATAAGAATGACATTATCTGAATAATCTCACTTTAAATTGAATATGTATATATTATACGTGCACACTCTGTTCACATTAAAAAGGTAGCAATGATATTTCTTTTTTTTATGATGATGGTAGTAGTAATGGGCATTAGCGTTCTCATTGCAACTGACATAACGACTGAGACTGACTGTCCTTCCTTTACTTTTCATCATTCAGGGGGAGCAAATGGGAATTGGAGATTTTGCGTCGACTCGACGAGCTGAAGAAAAAATTTAGGCACATCACCGTCTACCAGCTGACATTTCAAACGTTCGCCGACGAGAGCGAGGAGAATGTCTTCTCCATCATACCGCACTTTGTGATCACTGTCTTCATTATGACCATGTTCACTGTGACCACGTCAATGACATCCGATTGGGTCACCTCCAAGCCTTGGCTGGGCGTTATGGGCATAGTTTCGGCAGGGCTGGGTACAGTTTCCGGCGGTGGGGTCCTATCCTTCATTGGAGTTCCGGTCACTGGCATAAATATGGCTGTGCCCTTCCTCATGATTGGTAATTATGTTTTTTTAAAGGCAGTGTGAAAATAGATGCTCCTCTCCGTGTCATGTTTACTTTTACTTTTGCATTGAATCAAGCAATAATGTAGTAGCAAGATAATTACAGTGCAATTATCTGTACCTTGCGTGCTTATGAATTTTTGCCTTATGTAAATGCATACATTTACATAATTGTAATAACGAGGTGATTTCTACGAATGAGAATGCGTTGCACTTGATTTTTTTTTCGTTGGTGTGACGGAAATGACAATGAACTTGTTGTTTGTTTTACCTACTTGTGTTGTAACTGTAAATTATATTTGTATGTTATTTTAGGAATTGGCCTAGACGATACGTTCGTGATGTTAGCCTCCTGGCGAAGAACCTCCGCCCGTGATTCCGTTCCGCAAAGATTAGCCGAGGCGTACTCCGAAGCCGCAGTGTCCATCACCATTACAAGTTTGACGGACATGTTGTCCTTCTACGTGGGCATTTTGACGCCGATCCCTTGTGTACAGATCTTCTCTGTGTATGCAGGAACCTGTATTCTAGGCATTTACATCTGGCAAGTGTTTTTCTTTGGCGCTTGCATGGCCTTGAGGTTAGTAATGATATTTTCAAAATAAAATTTACAATTTTTTAAGAATTTTAAATTTTAATTTTAATTAAATTGTTAAAAAATATCATTTGGATTCTTAGTGGCTACCATGAAGCGGCAAACAGACATTCCGTGTTGTTTTGGATGGAGGCGACGCCAAAGTCCAAGGCTGGTATGTTTTCCTACAGCAACACAATATTGTTAATGCTAGAAATGAATAATTAATGCATCCTTGTGGTAATTAATTTTGCAGAGGAAAAACCGGCTCTGTACCGATTTTTTTTCACCGGAGGTCATGATGCTGCCAGTGGAGATTTAATCGAAAATTCTGAAAATGGCGCCATGGTATTCTTTCGTGACACTTTTGCATCATTTTTGTTCAAACCGTGGGTGAAACTCATGGTCGTCGCTGTTTTCTTTGTTTACGTCGGCATTTCCGCCTACGGGGTCACCACAATCGAGGAGGGACTTCGAAGAGAGAGAATCGCCAGACACGATTCTTACATGACCCACTTCATAGAAAAAGAAAACGAATTCTTCAAAGATTATCCCTACCGCATGCAGGTAAAGATGCTTACCCCGCGAAATTTTTAAAGATTTGAAACTATTTTTGCAATGTCAATTCAAATTTTGTTGTACTTGATTTGTTGTTTTGATTCAAACAGAAATCAATTGTTTTGAAAAAGTATTTATTGTTCTGGAATATTCTTTTTGAATTTCGAGAATAAAATCTAAAATTAAAAATTGAATTTCCAACAGATTATCGTGACTACACCGTTGGACTATTCCCAAAACGAAACTCAAGCGAAAATCTCCAAACTGCTCGAATCCTTCGGTACTCACGACTTGATAACATTGGAATACTCTGAAAACTGGCTGAAGGACTTCACCACCTACGTGAATAACTACAAAGAGTTCCTAGACTACAATGTTTCGAACGAGGATGACTTTATATTCACGCTGCGTAATGAATATCTGAATTCGCGACTTCCCGTCTCCCAAGATGTGATCTTCAACGAAAACGGTACGAAAATCGTGGCGACCCGCTACATCCTGCAACTTATCAATGCAAGAAGCTCCCTCAGCGAAAAAGAGGTCGTGGAACAATCACGAGAACTGGCAAAATCCTACACAGACCTGAATGTGACAATTTTCCACCCGTGGTTTCATTTCATCGACCAGTTCATCATCATCCAATCACAGACGACCCAATTGATAATCGTGGCCGCAGTAGTGGTCATGTTTATCGCTGCAGTGTTTATTCCGAATCTCGTGTGCTCCCTCAGTGTCCTGTTCACGATCGCCTCCATAGAACTCGGAGTGTTGGGCTTTATGAGTCTGTGGGGCATCAATTTGGATTTGATCTCNGGATTCTCCGTGGACTTCTCGGCACATATTAGCTACGCGTACATTGCCCACGAGTCGGACAGCCCTGAAGAGAGAATTCGGGCGGCCATGTACTCCTTGGGGTTGCCCATTGTTCAGGGGGCTGTCTCTACGGTGGTGGGGGTGTGCACACTGTGCTTCACAAATGCCTACATGTTCGAGGCGTTCTTCAAGATAATTGTCCTGGTGATCGTGTTCGCCACTTGGCACGCTCTGTTCCTTTTACCCATTCTGCTGCTGCTCTTTCGAACGGGCGCACTTTGTTCCAAACGAAAGTCTTATACTCTAGATAATAGTGTAGAGGGGGGAGAGGGGGAGGCGCCCGCTAACAAGGGAGGAGCAACGACGGAAAATAATAATACTACAACGGATTTACAGCCTTTACCGCCAAAGTAGCGTGGGATCCACTCACCATTTAGGAAGTAAGTTCAATCTTGAAGAGTCCTACTTGGCTTGCAATTAATTGTTGCCAATTTTTTTAAAACTCAAATCGTGAATTTTCTATTTACTCATAGCGTACCTCCAAGTATTATGTATTGCCAGAGGAAAATGTCCAAAACAGATCGAGTGTGTTATTATTACTTAGTAGATTATATTGTTTTGCAATAATAATGTAAGAAAACGTGTATTTAGTGAATTATTTAAAATGATGTATGTATTATGTTTATATGTGTAGGTGTATTATACTTCTTGTGTGTTTCATGAGCACCAATTTACTTTTAATTATGAATGTATGTTATTATGTTATAATGTATTTACTTCCACGAAACCGTAAGGAATGTCCAGATGGAGTTTTGTGGCTTACTTCTGTAATATTAATTAATAAACTAATTTGTTGGAAATTTGTTAGTCTCCGTTTGTCTTTAATGTATGAATTTTTGTAATGTTGCAATTATTATACTTTTAGGTACGGATATCTTGAATCCTTAGATATTAAATACAAATGTGATCATTTTGTTGGTTCAGAAAATGTACTCTTTGTTAAAGAAGATGTGTACTGATCGGGAATAAAACAGCATCCTATTTATCTACGGATGACTCCCAGATAATAAATCCAAAGATTTTCATAAATCACATTGACACACACATTCATCTATACAAGCCTTGTTGCAACTTGAGATAAATTTCATTCCCTTATGTAAAATCCATTTTTTGGCTTGTGGAACAGCACTAAACAGTATCTAATGTATTTTCTTTAAATTTTTGCAATCATTATAATTTTTTAAGATGGTGGAGAGTACGCACACTTATGGATATGGTTAAATCTTTATGTCATAAATACTTAACGCTCATTGTTTAGCTAATTAATGTTCTCAATGCAGAGAAGAAGAGATCAGTGTTTCTCAATTCACACCCTGGCCTATTTCTTCGACCCACCCCTATTTGACTAAACGAATCGTTTAAGACCATAAAAACGTAAATCTGTTTGCATTTTGGATTTTTCGTCAGGAAAAACAACATTTATGGACATGGAAGCATTTTTCTCATACCCCAATTTAGAAAAAAAATCCAAAATTTACTTACATGTTAGAAGGGTTTGGCATGTTCTATCGGTGGTAGTAACATTTTTCCACAAGAAAATGGAAAAATTAACGATGGCATACATGTACAATGTAAATACAACAAAATGTTTTATGATATCTAGGCTTTTGGTTTCTATGTATGAAATCTCCTTATTAATTAAAGTAGAAAATTCATTTTTAATCCTTAACTTTCCTACCCAGTTTGGTGCAATTTGGAGAAATTCATAAAAAATGAATTTCTCATAATGCATTATCTGGCAAGTTGAAATAAAAACGTTTCGCTTCATTTTATTTCTTACCGCCGTTAAATAATGAACTTGGTAAATACATGTGACAGTTCAGTTTACAATTCGTCAATGAGGAAGTTTGAGCTTCAATAAATGTTTCTAGTAAAGTGTTGAATACACAAATGAAAACTTTTATGTTTAAATACATACTTATAAGTTCAATCAATCTTTGCACAAAAGATACTCTTGTTTTATTCATGTGTACTCGTACACGGATTGTCAGGGCTAAAAAATGAAGCCCTAAGCATAAGGAATTGTTGAGAAAAGTTAAACTTGTGAGTTTTAATTTTGTTTTTACAACTACTAGACACACAGAGAAGACCTTTGTAAAATAAAATCATGCTTCTCGTGATTAAAACATTAGTATTTTTCCCAACTCTACTTCTTTCTGCATATTCAACAAACTCAACGGTTATGACCACACTACAGGAAACCGTAATACCCAGCAGAAGAACACCGGTTATGTTTTTCAGCGCAACCGCACATCCATACCGCATTCACGCAAGACTGTGTTCAAAATTTCTAAAATTTTCATCCGTCCACAAAATTATCGTCGATGCGAATGAATGTGATTCGATGACGCTTTCAATAGTGGCAATCTTCAAGGTAAAATCGAGTTTATTGTAATTGTAAGTTTCTATCTAAGAGTATTTAAATGAATTTTATCAAGTGTTGCTAAATACAGTAAAACAAACACTGAAAATGAAATTTTAGAATTTTTTACCCAAAACACTCAATGTTTTCAAAAATATTGTTCCAATTTTTTGGCGACTGCCCTTCAAAATATATGAAATTGATTGATCTCTGTGAACATTAGATGTGCAGGATTCCAACGGATAACGTCCAATTGGCCATACTTCCAAAAGCAGCAACGTCATCGAGTGAATTCAAAAGCATGGCATGTAAATGTCTGTTGACTCGTCAAGGAGTCTTTTTCCCAAACAGAGGAATAACCTTTGATATTCACGAGGATATTAAGATAAACGTTTACGAATTTTGTCGAATTTCTCCAGGCTGGTCGCCGCTGGGAGAAGCTGAAGAAGATGCTTTCGTACGATGGAAAAACAGAAAAAATTATACCGAAAGTACGTTTCCACCAATTCGTATTCAAATTTAAAATATTCAAAATGTTGTAGCTCTTTTTAGAATTATTGTATATTTTATGAACAGAGCCGTTAGTTATTGGAAATCCATTCAGTGTGAAACAATGGTCGTCCTTAAGGGATATCGATACTGTTCTCATTCCCACGGCAAGCCCATTGAAACGCTATCAATTTATGGACCTTCAGGAATTCTATGCTTCAACCATTTGCATTATTCTAAAACAAAGATGTGACAGACCTGTCGGTTTTAGTCGAACAGTAAGAAACAAACAAAAGTTTTAGTAGTACATTTTTCATTGGCGGATCAAGGTTTGTTTTGGGGTCCTCTACATTATTTATGTAAAAGTACCTACTCCTTTGACCCCCCGCCCCCAATCCTATCGTACCGGTGTTAAATTTCTCCGTCGTAATGTGAGGGGGTAACCACCGCCCTAATTTTCCTAACTAAATAGGTTATTTACTTTTTGACCATTTTTTAAAAACTGGAAAAAAATTGCATTTGTTATTAACAACTAATTATTATTGTAATAAGTAGCCACGCATTCATTTCTGTTCATAGTTGGGCGATAAGTCGATGGATTTAAAGAATGGGAGTTGGTCAGGAGCAGTTGGTGTTTTATATGAAAATGAAATGCACATCGCCGTCTACATTCTGCCTGCACCGAATATACCATGGGAAATAGAACTTTCTCCTGCAGTTTACTTCGACCACCTCCAATTTGCAATCAAAAAGCGTTGGGTCAAAGGTGGAAGTCTAATTTTCTTCAAATCTTTTAATAACGATTTGTGGACATCCATTTTAGTCTTTTTGGTATCGATTATACTAACACTAATCATTGTGGCCTCTTTAAAAAAGTACAGTCCTTCCGAGAAAACAAGTAAGCCAAGAAATATCAAATATAACATTTAAATTTATCTTATTTGTATTATATTATATGTATTATATCAATCTTACAATTAGAGATCATACTTCAATGAAATCATGAATCTATCTTGTATTTTGTATATTAAAACTTTACAGAAATACTAAACCAAACGAAATGTATCTTATGAATATTGAAATTTTAAACTTATTTGAAATGTATCTTGTAGCTAGTATTTTGTGAAACGATGTATTCAATATTTTGGAGCAAAAAAATGAATCCAATGTGTAATTAGGCAACAAAATATGATTCTAAGATACATTTTAAAGTATCTTAAATACAATTTTTAAATTGTACATTGTCTTTTGTATCTTTAAAGGATAAGAAATTTGTAACTTGTATCTTAGTATCTTGGCCATCTGTGGAAGTGATGACGCCATGAAAGTATGTTCTTCCATTAATATTACATTTATTTAGAAGAGTTATTATTGCTTTGACATTGTAGGTATTCGACGTCTCGTCTTCTCCCTTCTCGTGTCTCTTTTTGAACAACCTCAGAGAGTTTATGAGCGACATTTCGAAGTGTACCTTCTGATGGGTCTGTGGTGGCTGGTTGTCACTCACATAACAACCCTTTACAAAAGCAAACTTGTCGAGAATCTGATCAGGAACTTTCCTGAGGAGCTGCCCACGACGGCTGAGGAATTATTACACAATTCACCCTATCGGATAAATATTAACACAAAAGCAGAAATAACGGAAAAGATTGTTTCATTTGGTTTGTATCAATAAAAGTTGACAATTTTCGTCAATAAATTGCAAATTCAATGTATTTATTTATAAATGAATTATAGGGAGTGACAATTTGAAGGAGATCTTCAGGAGAAAAGAAAAGTGGAAATCAAACAGCTACTCTTGTATGGCCTTTACAATCGTTGACAAATTCGTTTGTGTATCGTTGGCAAATGTCAATAGTGTGGACACGACGAAACTGACGACGATGCTCCGTGTACCTGACTCCATTGACCGAATATGGCAATTTTCTAAATTGAGCAATGCTGTTTACACTACGTGGGCTTACCGAAAAGGATTTCCCTTTAAGAATAGAGTTAAAGATGCTCTTGGCCGAATCAGTCAGGCGGGTCTTCAACAAAAGTGGTATGAACTACGTTTTATGTAATTTTATGTGGAATTGGAGGAAAAAATTCAAAGTGCGGCTAAGTAGGTGACAACTGTATTACTAATCCAAAATGACAAGTCCGTTCTCAAAAATCTTAAGATTTAATTTAAGCCATTTAAATTTAACTTAATTACCACTGTTTTAATGCTTTCT
>JABASC010005198.1:0-10588 GCA_019776185.1 Plutomurus gul
GATTCGGCATCGCAAGCAGCAACCGAAATATATTGTGCTTCCATATCATTGGATTAAAAAATGTCATTGAGTACGTTCTATCAACTATATAGATTCGTTGCAATTTTTGAAAGAATACAATATCGTCGCTCGGTTCGAAAAGAGACTCTGTTTCGAAAATGGTTGGAAGAGTCATACTAATTTCTTCTATGGAACTGGTCCACCGTGGTTGCTGTAAGATTGTCTCTTTCAGCCAAGCTGCTGGGTAATCTCGGTGAGAAATAATATTCAAAGACTTTATCAGATTTAGACTCGAACTATTCGAACTTAAATAATTTTGAATATCCAAGATAGCTACAGAATGATCGAAATGAATATTTTGGCACATGTGGCTGATCACTTTGAAAGAAATACTTAAATTTGTCTTCAATGCTTCACTGATAAATAGTTTTGCGTCCTTCTGAAGGACTTTACAGCATTCTTCATTCCACGACTGACACACTAACCGGCACTTCTTCAGTTGACATACTGATAAATATTTAAAGATGGTATTCAAAATCTGAAAATAATATGAATGTTATTAATATGACTCATATATACTTATGTATTATTTATCGACCTTTTCTTATCACATGTCCTCTACTGATATTTTTTATTTTCAATACCGTAGGATACATTCAAAACACGTAAAGAACCTTACATTGTGATTTCATCTAAAAGATTCTTTGTCTTACGCAAGATATATTTCAATACCCAATTTTCCATTTTTTTTAATTTTTCAAGAAGATTTTCTATTTCTAGAACGTTCCATGTTACTAAATACATCAATGCAATTGATGCTAGAAATTTGAAGTCTCTCCGTATTGGCACTTGGAACAATTTTTAAAAATTAAGAAACAAACGAATTTTAATAGTTTCTTATAATTTAATTGACGTTAATTACACAAATTTTGATGGAATGTGTTTCGTCTGCTGTTAGTCTAAACTGGGTCGTTCAATCGACAAGTGAGACTTTTTATAGAAACACCTGGTTTATGAGATTGCAAATATTAATAAATATATAATATTATATATGGAATGTCAACACCTGGCATTTGACGGAATTACTAATATTACCCATGGTCAATTATTTGTAGATGCACGGCAGGCTAAAAAATTTAATACAGTTTTTACAAAAGTCTAAAGATGCATCCACGATAGAGATTGTGAAGTCATTATTCTAAATTACGAAGCATGGTGCAAAAAAGTATGAAGATATATATTTGCATGGAACGGTTGTTACTTACATGTGAGATATCTAGAGGGCACAAATGATAATGAAGCGTCATGGTCAGCGAGTCTTGATGAATTCTTCCTTCCTTAGTAGACCATCCCCATGTGTTAAGGAGGCGTAGGTGAAAATTTCTAACAGGATATTTATTATGAATGGACGATAAAAAATTGGAATTACAAAAAGGCAAAGTTTGCACCACTCATTTTTATATTATTGAAGTACATAATTGTGCAAAGTACTTTTAATCGTGCAGAGTGCCAAGTCTCAGTTTGCTGAGTTTATTAATTTACAAAATTCATATTCGTTGTAGTTAAAATTTGACGGATTCATAAAAATTTTATCACCGGACACCACCTGTATGGATGTTTTGGGAACACTAAATGAATTCCATTACATAGGATTATTAAAAACACTTTAACTGTGATGTTAAAGAGTTTAATAATTTCATTGTATAGTGACTGAATAATCTTGCTTGTGGTTTTATGTCCTGTACACCAGTGCATCCTTTTTTTAGACAAATGCATCACTAAATCTGATATAAATATAAAGTATTCAGTGTAAAAACGATTCATTCAATTATCATACAAATGCAACTTCAATAACTCTGCATTTCAATATTGTTATTGAGGCAAACTATAAATTTTGATAATTACTAAAGTTCTTTTCGAATGTAATATATATTTATACATACACTATACCTTATGTACTGTTGTGGAGGTTGTAAAATTTGATCCAATTATGATTTAAATCTCAATTGAAATTATGTTGAAAGCTTTAAATAGAATGTTGTGTAGTTAAATACTTGTCTAATGACAGTCACTGCATGGTCACAGTATAAACGAACTAAATTTCTAGATAACATTCGCAACGCGAACACTGCTCCAGAGTAAAGAGAGAACTGTATATTTGTTTTGCACGAAGATAATGCGAAGAAGGCCAAAATAACAAAAAATGTGTTCTATTTTTACTTTCACAAATTAATGCCAAATTCTAGTGCGAGCACATTCAAACTTATCGTGTTCTACACGCATTAACACAGGGAGCAGTGAACGTGTTTGTGGAATTAACAATGGAAAGGGTATTTTTCAGACTAGAAGAGGTAGATACGTTATCACTGTAAATAATATTTTAATTTGTAGTAATTCTTTGAAAATCTAAATCGCCCAATGACAGTGAATGCTTTTGATTCACAGTCACAACTGAAAATATCATGTTTCAGAGAATAAATTACTATTTGCATAGTTGATGGTCCACCATCTTCAATGTTGGTTTACTTTATTCTCGGTTTGTGACTTTGGAATTTCACCAACATATTCAAATTCCCACCCGAAGAAACCTCCGACGTTCTATTGCAATTTATTTTCTTCTGATTCACGAGATCAAAATCGGTAGATCAATATAAAATTGTGTATACGTACGTGATTCAAGGTTGATGACACAAGACATGATGGAAATGAAATTACTTTATTGAATTTCGTTAACTGGAAGGCACATTTACAAAATTGTTAAATACTTGTTACCATAAAATCGTAATATTAATTTAAAATCTAAAGCACAGCTTCATAATATCATGGTTGTCAGTGAAATGCTCATTGGAACTCTCAGTAATACAGACTTCAACTTCAACATACGAGTAACCCGTAGGTAAAAGTTATAAGTAGGCTAAATTTCCTAGAAAGTGAACGAAAAAATTATCTATACATTCACAATATTGCTCTTAATTTGTAAAGTCACCCGGTTCAAATAAAACTCTTATAGAATAAGGAGTTACCTAACCTAATGGAACAAAACCAACCAAAAGCAAAAGCTGCATTGTTACCCAAGATGCAGTCTTTCTTAAAGGTTAAAGCACCAACAGCGGAATTAATGAACAGATATTGTAGGTTAATTATAGTGTTAGTAAAGTCATTGTGTTACACATATACAGTGGTACCAAATTCGAAATGTCCGTTACAGCTTCTGAATGAGTGGATAATAATTTTCTTAACTAACCGCATACTCTCACTTTGATATACCTTTAATCATTGTGGCAGATCATATGTATGAACCACAAATGTTTACTGATATGTACATAAGCAACAAATGAATGTGTTTAAAATGCTTTGCTGTTTATTGTAATTATGTATGATTATACTAAATGTAACATTAAATATTTTAAAATTAAACTAGACAACTTCTTCTTCTGTTTAATGCCACTGAGCGGGAATGAGTGTAGATTATCACATACGTAGTAGGTAACGGTAATAATATTTTTCACAACACGACGGTCATATAATATCAGATTCTAATATTTTTGCATATATGTGAACTGGGATGGAGAACCGGAATCGCTTTCGCATTTACGTATAATACTTTAATTTTCGAATATCATAAAGGTACCACTCAAAATTCACTTTTACATAGCTTAGCATACGAAAGTTAATACCTAATAAACACCTATTGATGCACTTACAGATTATACATACTGAGTTAAAAGCCATGCACCAACAATGAGCACAAATTATGTATGTACTGCTCACCTTAACCATCGAAATCAATTGGTAAACACTAACATTTTTTTCGTTTTTGCACACATTAAAACTTCCAATCTTAGGTATACATGCATTAGGCATTCATACAACATTATAAATAAGCTAAAAAAACGAATTGTGTGCTTTTCCTTAATTTTCATGATACACAAAGCTGCACTGATGCTAACATATGACTGAACCATTCGTTTTGATATGCTTTAACTGTAAATTTGGGCATTTGATAAATATTTGTTCGGAGACCGGAAAATTATGATAAGTGATGCACTGTATGTAGTTTTTTTTAGGTAGTTAATGTAATTTTGTACTGCTTGATTCAGGATTATTCAGTGAAATCTTCATCCGCCACACTTTGTCGAAGATACTCAGTATACATGGTTTTCTAAAATTCAAGTTTAAAACATTATGGGTTACCTTATAACATAGAGTGCTGAACATTAACATTAACTTAATTGTTTTCGCTTACCTTTTGATCAATATTCTTTTCTACGGTGTCAGCAGCCAGGCGCAGAAGTTTCAACTCTCTAGACGGAATTGTTGGCTCGCTAGGTGAAAAGCGAGACGCAATGAGCAACCCCCCAGATACAAAGACAACAAAGGTTACGGCTTGCAAATGATACGGAGCAGGAACCATCATCCACATGGTCGCCATTGGATTCTTCAGTAAAATCAAATATTGCACACAATTAGTCAAGCTGATTACATAAACGATTATATTCGTACTAGAACATGAATAATATGGGTTTGGAAGGAATGAGAATGAGAACTCTGATTTAGACAAAGATTTTTCTAAAACATGTACAACAAGACTTACAATGATGACGCGAATAATATCAGCAGCTTGGCCAAGATGTTGTCGCATAGCCTGAACTGATGCATTAGCAACAATCAAACTGAGAAACAGCAGCAAAGGCAGAAATATTCCGAGAAAACCCATGCACCAGCCTGTTCAAAAAGATAACATTCACATTAACAACTCCGTCAAGCTAAATGAGACAGACACAAGAATGTCCACTATCTATCGTCAGTAGGTTCCTGCTCTTGGGCCTTCCTAACTGTAGATTTTCGACAAAAACAAATCTTACAAATTTCTTATCTACCCTGCATGCACAACTGATGGAAACAAAGCCTTGGCAGTTGGTACCTGATAACAAAGAAAAGAACAACTGTGCCTTTGTTGCAGAAGCTATGTGTTGTACTAACGGCATATCGATTACATTTCCCTACGTCCACGTCGATATGCTCAATGAAGCGTACTGACTGCTAGTTGTTACTAACCAACTTTTACAAATTCAGTTCTATGTCATCTTCACATAATAGCAAATCTCCATTTGCTGAAAATATCCAACTGAAACTGACAATTGTGAGTGTAAAATTGTACATATACTTTGAATGTAAACAATTGATTAAACTTACTTCTTATGCAAACTCGTCGGTTTCGAGTTCGAGCGGCTTTGTCGATATCAAGTCTAGTCGACATTTGTTTTTGAAATCGCTCACAGTCCCGTTCCAAATTATTCAATGAATTTTGAACTGTTTGCTCGATCGTTTTCTCGATTGCAGTGCAAACCTCCTCAATCTGATTAGCACATTTTGTTGGCTGAAGAAAGAGGAAAATTCCTTATTAGCCCCCTTTACTAATAAGTTCATTTTAGAAAAACCAGACAAAAACATTGCCAAAAATTCAATTGCTTACCCTGCTAGTGGCGTTAGGCAGAAATATGGTAGGCATATCAAAGCCTGTTCGGTTCAGTCCGGGGCGCTTACATAGCTCTTGTACTATTTGCATGAGAACCCTATGAATATTTGTAAATACGGTGTGAATAAACGATTGCATAGTGGTAGGTAAAAAATCAACAAGTCATACAAAAAAACCGACAGCAAAATTTATATCTAAACGCTGTGTGCTTCATCTTATCTTCACAGAATACAAAATACATAACGTATGAATTAGCAACGCTGAATGACATTGAAAATTTATGTGTTCTTACTTCTGGCGATCTGTTTCAGATCCAGCTTCGTCCGCCTTAGCCAAATACAAACGAATTTTTTCACTGTGAGCTCCCCACATTCTTTCAACAATATTTAATGTTCTTTTGCAGAGGGCCTGACCCATAGGGTCAAAGAACACTAACACCATGTCTGCCATTTCTCCTGTTTGTAATAAAATTGATAGAAAACATGCAAAAGCATAAACTTTTAAAATTAATAATAATGAACAACTAACCAAGCCACATTAACGTTTCATTAACATCAAATGGATAGTCCATGTCGCCATCGACGAGTCCCGGAGTGTCAATAAAAGTTACCAGATTGAATTTTTTAGCTCTTGAAGTGCTGATTTCCGTTGCCAGGAAATCCAGGACTCCTACAAACACCATTTCATCATAAAGAAATAAATGCTGCAAATATTTCCAACAAATCTCTCAAATTTCTTTAAACTCAATTCCGAAAGAAGAACCAAATGTTTCTGAAAACTCTTTGAGAGTCGTACAAGAAAACACAAGTAAAAGCAGGATGGAATGCTTTACCATATCCTGAACAAGATGAGACACTTTGTTACTGTTGCTGAGGGTATGTTAAGGGCTTCTTCCTTAAAAGCAGTAACGCGTTTCTATTTATTTGATCCTCCATTAGCACTCAATGCAAGTATTTTATAATAAAATAATCCTCATAGTCTATGTCAACAAATTTGTTTGAACCTGATGCAAAATGCTAACAAAGCTAATTCATATTTTTAGGTTAATTTTTTAGGCAACCGTAGCGCTAGTATCTATTATGTAGCCCAATAATTGTACATTTACAAATATGTAAAAGTTAAAAGCTAATGTACTAATTGTAAGAGTTCTAACCGCTCTAAATACACAATCATATGACAGCATTACAAGTTTTCGAATTCTGAATTCAATACAAACTTCTAGTTTGTGTGGAATTACTATTTTACGATCGATTTCGATTTTCATGCAGTAATAAAGCTATTTTGACTACAATCATAAGTTGCATAAGTGATCAAATAAGAAACCACAGCACACCGAACAAAACCAATGTTCTTGACGTCAATGTAAATATGTGGAATACAGCAGTTAATTTAATATAATTAAGCTGGTACTCATTGCAAAAACAACAAAGGAAAGTACTTGAAAAAACGACAAGGAAATAAAGGTGGAAAAAATAAGTCGAGAGGAAAATGTGGTTATTGGTCAATTTTGTGCTGGCTGGGCTATCCACACATAAAAATAGAAGCAAGAGACGGGAAACCCATCTGCGATATTACGCATAGCACGTTCTAGATGATCACTCAGGTCATTTATCTGAACTACACTGTGGTCTGATAATCATCCAGGAGAAACTCAAATATTCAAGTAAGTCAAAAATTTATTCCCAACCGACGTTTGTATTTATGTGTGGGTGACTGACAGTGATAACATAAACATAATATAGTTGTCAGTTGTACGTGCTAATGGTGCTACCAAAGTTTGTTCTATTTCACTGTTAACTGTTGCAAGAAGAAATAGCGACGCAACAACGGACCGTTCTCACACTTTTAGTAGTGACATAATGTATGTGGTATGAACAATATCACTGCGAAATTAGTCAGAAGACGCGACGCAATGCATACACTGTTCCACGACAATACGAAGTTTGTCGTGTATTCAGCTTCTAGTGTAGAAAGTGTGGATAGGTACCTCATGTGCATTACAATGAAAGTCCTTAGAAAACAAGTGAACGCGCTACGCACACAATATTATAATAGTATTGTTTCCATCCAGAGGCTTTCTTACCAAGAATTAACAACTTAAACCAAATTAAACCCAGATATGGTTTCTAATAGAGTAGCATGAAATACAAACTCTTATCTACTGACACCAGATGTTTTTGAGGTTTTGCCTTTATCGGATGTCTACTTAAAAAACAGAGCCACATCCCTGAGGAAGTTCCATCGCAGGAGCCTTATAAATTCCTTGGTCTCTGCTCAGCTACAATAGTTCAACTTGAAGCGTCAAACACTAACTAAGCTTTAAGCGAGCACCAGAATAAAATAAACATAATAATATTCTGTCTCCGAATTGCTTCGTTAGCGACAAACTATAATTGTACACGTTGACGAACTAATTTGTAAATTTACTTTTAAGTCTATAAAATTTAACACTGAATACGTCACGCACACACATAAACTTTATAACCCGTCTTTTCTCATCGACTAACATTTAAGATTTTAACTGGACTCCAATACGATTGACTTGACTCTGTGTTCCTGCACCTCTCCACTGTCCACTCCACACCATTCAAGCACACTTAATGCAACAACGTACAACTCAAAACGTTTCATCAGTTCTTCTTTCACAGCGAAGCCGTCAACACTTCATTTTCGACTGTCTTACATAGCCCCCACAGTGCAGTTCTTTACTGGGCACATTGCAGTTTCTTACATAGCAGCTGCCCATTAAAGGGCTATATTAGTGGGGGAATATCTACACTAACGACAGTACTTCAACTATAAACCAATTTAAGTAACACGTTTTAAGAAAATCAAAATTATTTCTTACCTGCGTACTCCTGTAAAGGCTTTAAGTGAGGATACAATTGAAGAGTAGCCTGTCCCTGTAAAACAAAAGGATTGGAAACGTTTATTCATTCAAGTAGGAACACTAATCAATACTTTCTTCGTTCGTTTTAGTATTACAGAATTTTTAATTAAGCTAATAAAAAGATGTTCAGATTTGAGATTAACCTGTAGTAGAAATAGTTTATATTTTATAATATCCGTAAGTTTAAATATATAAATGTGACAATTTTAAACTAACCTTTAGCGTGTCGCGCTTTTTCCCACTCACAACAAAGTTGAAGCCTTGCGTTTCAATGGCGACTCCAGTCTTAAGTATGGTCTCCTCTATGTACCTAGAGTCAAAAAAAAACTAATGATAACATTTTCAATTCGTACATGATAATTTATTTCTTTTGTAATTAGAATGGTTTCTCAGTATTAACAGTGAAAATTGATGTAATCAAAGTGGTTTTATTAACTATATTTTAAAAGTACTGACCAGTTTATAAAGCTTGATTTCCCAGCGGAATGATTTCCGACTAGGAGAACATTAATTTTGCGACGTGGAACGCGAACATCTACATCTAGAAGCTTTCCGAATCTACAAAGTCCTGCACAAAATAATAGATCATCAATTACTCTTTGAGCCAATGACATTTAATAATATAAATAGCTCTCGTAAATCATTCTGCCTAAAGAGTGTTGCTTATTATTAAAATCCGAAACTGTCATATTTGTCGTCTCGTTCAAAATATTGTCAAATATTAAGGTTTGTATTGTAATAATGTCATTATGCCCCACTTTGATACAATCGAGTAACGAATATGATTAAATTCACCCCTACCCTCATACATCAATCTGCTATTAATAGTTTATTAATTCTATTCCGATTTGTAGCATTGTAACCAGAATGTGTAGGTATGAAGAGCAAACGTTTTATGTTCGTTTTAGATCTGAGAAAATTCAAGGCTGACCACTACTAGCAACTACTGTGGCAACTGTCTGGTAGGTGTAACGGAATATGTATACAAACGCTTTGTATCAAGAAAGACCTTCGACAACTACCTACCTTAACTATGCGCATAATATCATGCCTCTTAATATAAACATTCGACTGCTTTCGACCATTCCTAATAAAACCATTCTAATTCATTTGTATTCACACAATAATTAGATGTCAATAAACAGGGTTGAGCAATATTGTTTTTGTCTCTGCTTTAGCTGCTGTAACTGTAACTCAAAGAGAAGGTGTACTTTCTTTCCCAAAAAACATTGCTTGTAAGTGCCACTGTTTACTGCGAGCTATTCTCCATAAACGCGAAAAGCTAACGGATTTAAGATAAATACCTACATGAACGTAGTTATGACCGAATGATAGTACGTAATATCGTCATATTTAAAAATATACCTTGTCGTTTATTACTGCATCTGTTACAGCTATTATTACGTCAATACCACCAAAAAGGTAATGAATAATTACGATTGTTGGAAGGAGATGAGATAAAATTAGGCGAAGATTAATAATGGCTATCAACCACACATATGTACTTTGCAAAAGATCATATTAAACGCCTGCATACGCTTGTAGACAGAAGATTATGGGCGTACACAAATATCGTCAACATTAAACGTATATTTCCTTGTCTACATAATTGAGTATTGGATCAGTACAACATTGAACAGGTACAGCGGACGTTAAGGGGTTAATCGACATTTACACTAAATATCATCCAGAATCGTTCTCTAATCTCAAACTAATCTCTAATCTTGGAATAAAATGAATGAACAGCATAGAAGGCAAAATTACTAATTATACTGAAAGTTCGAAATTACATTTACATAGATGCACATTTCCCTGAACTTACAAATTACTTTCGTGTAGTTTAATTGTAACTTGGCTGTAATTTATAGCCAAATTACATGATACCAAATTACTAATAACAAATTACATTGAAAGTTCGAAATTACAATTGATATTGCACATTTCTCTGAAATTACAAATTACTTGATATCAAATCAAATCAAATCAAATCATTGCTTTATTGTAATGATTTGATTGTCATGATATAATGTAATTATCTAATTTGACCATCTATGATGAACAGCAGCACTATTATGCTGGTGATAGTCCATCCAAATATATTTGTTTGTGACTTTTCTGCGATGTTAGAAAACTACTATCTGACCGCCAAAATCATATTTAATGCGCCTTAATGAAAGAACATTTATCATCCTGCCTTCTACAGTCAGTCGGAGACATAA
>JABASC010005199.1:0-10588 GCA_019776185.1 Plutomurus gul
AAATAATGTATTGTGGTAATTTAAATTTAGACAAACAAGTTTGTATTTAAAATAATAAGTGTGTGTGTGTGTGAGAGAGAGAGAGAGAGAGTTTCTTAGAAAAAATAATGGCAGTCTGGCAGTGGGTTGAAAACTGTTACGTGAAACGAGGACAGCTAGTAAAATAGTTGTAAAGTGCAGTATTACACACAAGTACATATTACTACATATTCTGTCTCTACTGCTATAATATGATACTATAGGCACGACTGGAGTATTCAAAAAATATTAAAACAAATTTAGTTACACATAACTAAAAATACTTATAGTTAGGTATAAACACTACTATTATGTTAGGTATGAATAAATTTTAGCTAGGTGTGGTACATAATTACAGAGTTACATTAAACCCGTTAAGGAATTATAGATAATGCTAATTAGGACAAAGGACTGATTGTTGTACAGTTGAAAAATCCATGGTTTTCTCTTGCACGTGCATAAAGTGCTATTTCATATTGTTACGTAGTAGCATTGAAGGTATAAAGTATTATTATTATTTTAATATCGACCATTTTATTTGTTATTATTGTATATTACTATGATTGCTATTCATTATTATTATTATACATTACGAATGCATTAGGTTATATATTAGTGCATTTTGATTTGAATATTTACTAGCTGAAAGCTGACTTTACATATGACTACGATGAGTACTCGTGTTAACTATTATTATGGTTATTTTATTTATCAAAAAAGTTCCTTGGTGTGTAGACGGAAAGTCCAGCAATTTACTAATTTAATGGTACAGAGGAGGAGTTTTGGGAAACAACACCCAAATACATACATACCTATGATGATGGACGTTTGTTTATTGCATACACTGTGATTTGTCTACTTATTTAATGCTATCGTTTTTGGTATATATGATTCGTGAGAATGAGTGTAATTTAACTTGCACCATTTGAGGAGGCAACAGAATATTATAGTTGCTCCTTTGATTTTTGAATATTTTCAACTAAACGGTGGCTTTCAATGATTCTACCGAAGGTTTACAGACAGACTATATAATTCATGTATGGATAATTGCTACTGATAAGATACCTAATACTACCTACTATATGTATTTCTACATACCTCATAATATTATGAAAACACACATTTTGAAATGATGACAGTATTGTAAGGTTAGTGATTGTTTATGACAAGATCTGTTGTGAGCAAGAGGAAGAAAATGCTATCTATATGATACTACAACTTACTGTTAGAGGCAGATACAATTCAGATAACATTTTATAGTGAGTGACATTATTATTAGCAGCAGCATTTGATGCAACTGAAAGCATCTCAAGAGTTTTTAGTCATTACCTACCGTCAGTTTTAAATTCAGGCATAATATTATTATTAGATGTTACTATTATACAGTTAGGGAAATTATAATTTCTTTAGAGTTTAGATTTTCATTACCATTATTATCATTCATTCAAATATTCATCAAACAAACAACATTTTGATATTCATTTGTACTCGTGAGGCTGGTGTTGCGGTACACCGACATTGCAGAGGTATATATAATTGATATCAATCAACACGTAAATACATACATACAATAAATGTTCAACACAACTATCTACCAGCAACAGAGAAGGGCAGACAGGTTAAGTTCAATTTGAGCAAGTTCTGGCTACAGGAATGTCTTACCAAAACCTATAATAATAAATACTGATAGAATTTATTTATTATATCTTACGATAGCGAATACTAAGAATTGTACGAATATTAAGGATTTTTTTCCATTCGGCATTGGTTAAACTCGTTCACCGAGGTTAAAACACATTAAATATAATTGGACAGGGCATTGTATTTAAAAGGTTCACAAAATGTTTACCACATCAGAACAAATACTTTACTATATTATTAGAGACATTGACAAAATAAGTACATATGAAATAGTTATACAGTATAATAATAAGTATTACAACAACCAATTATCAATCATGTCTAGGAATTTCCATACTTATTATTATTCAGCAGATGTACTTAACTTAACTGGGGAACTTTAATAGAAGCCTCTCTCTCCATGATGACAATATTAGCAGAGACTGATCTTGATGAAGTTATGCATACATATAGTCTACACTACTACTTCTACATTATATAATACATACAACATTACTTACATTTACAGTGCATACTACGAATGTAAGTACGTACATACACTCTGAAAACTTTGAGCCTACTTAGTGCTCGTCAAAACCGTATTGGTATATAAAATATAAAAATCTTCAATAGCTTATACCTGGTATTATCGAATTTACCATTATCGGTCATTTACAATAATTACTTAGAACTATATGTCAATGTTTTACCGCTTTCTATTTCATAATGCTTACTATACAGTATGCAATAGCTAAAACTAAGAATTATTACAAATACGGATAGTTTGCATCTTCAAATGTAAGTGCTACAAATACTATACATTATACATACACATATAGATGCATACACTGTTGACTGTCGGGAATAGCATTATGTCAGAGATTTCTCATGCTTTTCACTGTTGTCGAATCTATCGAATTCATTCGTCTCCGTTTTCTCCACGTGTAAAAGGTTACTATATCAAAAGATTACTTTCCCAAATTAGTTTATCAGACTAAAACCAGCTATCTGCCATAGATTCACTGCGTGGACGTGCGCGCGAGCTCTCATTTCGAATTATTATCCCATGGGGGCGTTCCCATCTTTTGTTCTTGGATTTTAATAATCGTTTTCATACTTTCCTACAAACAATCATTTCTCTACCAGAGATCTGTAGGGATTATTATTATAGGTTGTCCTTGTACTCGAGTCCTACTATTTATGTATTATGTAGTAGTTGATTTCTTTATTATCACACAGAACAAACGATTCGACAGACTGGAAAACAGTGCAGTGCTATAATATTGACTAACACACAAGGTGCATACGAGTTTTCGTCGAATAAGTATAAGAACTGTCATTATAATATTGTATTAGCTGACATCTCCATTATCTAATAATATATTTAACAATAATCAGCAACGCCGACAGTTCGATAGGGAATCATTTTAAACAGCACTTTTAGCCTTTTCTCTCTCATTGGCAGTGCTTTTGTAATTGGTATCAGGAATCAGTTGAACTGATTAGATCAACAGTTACGTAAAAGTTGTCACTTAAAAAATCGCAAAAATGTACTGAACAAGGTCTCCATTTTATATTCCCGTGAATATCTCGCACCTTTTACAATTCATGTGTTTGTCTTTGTTCTCGAAGAAAAATCCGTAGCAAATGCAACATAGAAGACACACAAAGCAAAATGGGACAATTCGTTCACATGTCCCACAATAATATGATATATCAGCATCTTCCTACGTTACTAGCAATAAGTATATATTAGTAGCGAGAACTGTACGAATAGGTACTAATAATATCAACATGAACAGGGCAAACGGAGGAGGTGATGATGCGGCAGTGAAAGGTCTCTAATCGGATCACGACACTAATAAATGCACTAACAGAAAGGAACGGTATGTTGTAATGAGCAGCGTTGCTGGGAAATCTGAAATATTTAATAGAAACTAGAAAATTACGTTAGTTTTAGCGTTAGAGAGCTACGGAGTGTAGTCCGTAGTATGAATCGAAGAAGTATGTACTATGTTTTCTGAGAGTAGTGATTGAAATTATTAATAATAACCTCGTTGCTTCATTACAATGGGGACTGGGAGAATGGTGGGAAGTGTGTGAGTGTGTTGTTATGTGTGTGTGTGTCACACTGCAGGGCGAACGGATAAGAACGTCGTGCTGGTCGTGGAACCATGCACAGTTCCATTGTGTGAGGCAGAGAGAGAGAGAGAGAGAGAGAGAGAGAGCATAGGCGAGGCTATATAGGAAACCGGTAACCCTTCAGGCTCTACCGACGACTACTAACTACTACGACACAAGAAAACAAAAGGACAAATATATAATTCATACAATACAAGATATAACAACCACTACTAAATAACGAAAAAAGAAAGCTTTGAGAAAGATATTCGTGTATTCTTGTAGAAATAAGAGAAGGAGTTTGGAGAGAAAGAGCAGAATCCACGTTCACTTTCTTTCCTGTATTCGCTTTGTGCGAGAAAACGGCAGTATTTGATCTCACTGATCTCTGGACGCTTCCAGTTACCTGACCTTTACAATCCTACAACTGGATACTTTCTATCTAACTACCTATGATGTATGTGAGTGGTTTTCTATTAATAATAACTATTTTCTATCAATAGGCACACTACTGACTTACTACACAGAAACTACAGATATACATATAAATACAAATACAAATAGCAGTACTACTTTATGCTATGATATCTGTACACACACATTACTGCTATACATGTAAGCTATGAAGGGGGATCGAATTGCAATTTTGCATTCACGACCGACTATCAATCTGGTATTCGTCTTAAGGAGAGTGTCTTCAACAAGGGCCAGCTAATGTTAACTGTAAAATCTCTGTATGTTAGATACCTACTACTAGGTACACCCAAATGAAAACTTATCAATATGTACACTAAGTACAAACTACTGGCTACTGTTCTCACACCAGTTACTACTAATACGTAAATCCTACTAATAACACATAAAATTACTCAGAATAATACAAAATAGTTACACATTAATGTCAACGTAAGTTTGTCACATAATAATATCATTTAGGCTAGAATTATTAAAAGCGCAGTATAACTCAGAATTATTTATTATTACATATTTCTAACAAGCGTACCTCTGTACTCTCCTTACACACATTTTTAGCCACAACAGGCAGCAAAAGATCTTACCACTTATTGTTATGTTAGTACGTACACCGCTATTATATAACAAATCATTAAATGGAAGTAGTGGTAATCCAATGTTTATGGTAGAAGCACCCATGGCTTGTACAACATTCTACTACAATTCGAATACAAAGAGAGTCAGTCAGACGGTTAGGTTGAAGTTTGTGAGGTAAATAGCCCGAGGCACATCACTTTCACTTACTTTCCCCGTGTTTACGTGTACAGGTAGCTGCTCGTTGATGGGGGGGTGAAGGCATACACACACATTCCAATGTAGTCAGTCAGCGTGGCCATAGCTTGTTGGGATGTATGGGTGGAAGGTAGCTAAAAAATTATCTAAATTATAGAAATTTATGAGATACAAAAACGAAAGGTGAGACTAATGTCGTCAGATTATTAGGAAAATTTCAGTGCGTATAAAAAAAAGTCCATTTGAATGGATGGACGTTTGTGCAGAAGCTCGTTTTCTTCTTCTGAGAGCTCTTTCGAGTTTGTGTTCGATGAGTGTCTATGGAGCGCTGTTTCCTTTGCAGCTGAGCACGTAATTAGCGTTTATGTTGCACCAAAGAAAACATAAGCCTGGCCATTTGTGTGACACTGATAAATTTTCATATCAGGCTTCATTTGGGACGTGAACATATGTAGCCAGAGATCGAGAGTGCAGTAGCCCTCTCTTGTGTGTAGTAGTGAGACGAGAGAGAATAAGAAGCTGTAGTTGATCTTCCCGTATAAATGCAAGATCTTAGGCATTCCTCCTTCTAAATTGCACCGGTTCAACTACTTCATTCAGTCAGTCTGCAGAAATTAGTACAGATTTTCGCTTAGAAGTGAAACAGTTTGTTATTGATGGAGTCTACTGGTGATGCTGCTGTGCTGCTGCATCTGGTATTTCTAAGCAGCTTACCGTTACCAACTATATAGATAAAAGAGAGAGGCGAGAGGGCAGGGCGATTTGTAAAGTGCAGCGGCAGGCAGCAGAAAGAGATGTGGTTATGAAACGATAATAATACCATTGTTTTGTAATTGCTTTTAGAGCGTGCTGCTGCGTCATACAGTTGTCTGTCTATAAGAACTTCTACTACATACTAAATATATACACAGTATTTCTAATAGCAATAATTAGTCATAAGACTCTTACTACTACTACTATTGCTACTACACTAGCCTTATAACATTTTACTGAAACTAGAGATAATTTCTAGTAGTCTAATTACTAGAACGGTCGCGTACTTACACTTCATTATGTTGACTTACTGTTTTTAGTGTATTTGCTACTGTACAGTATGTTGTGTCATGTGATTGTGCAGTTGTTGTGAATAGTTTTTAGAAGGTAAATAATATTCGTTACGTAATGATCGGTGTATTTGTTCCTTGTACACTTATTATCTTTAGTTACCTAAAAAAGTAGCTGTTTGGGCTACCTTTTCTAGTACATCAACCATGTAATATGATTCGATACTTACTACTACGTACCACTACCGCTGCTGCCACTGCTGCTGCTACACACATTTATTTGTGTTATTAATTCGGAATGTACGATCCAGCAGAATCGTATATAACGTATATAAGCAAGTAAGTAGGTAAGTAGCAGGTACTGTGTTGAACGTATTCGTTTATGAATTAGTTTTTGACCTGATCAATGAATAAGCTGTTAACAGTTGTCTGAATTATTATTATAATAAGTGTGTCTTAATTTTAGATTAGTTCCATTCTAACGTCTATAGTTACTGACTATACTACTGAGTGAGCGTATAACGTTGGAACCATATAATATGTGTACTGTAATTTGCACTTGTACTGTGACGTGGGAATATCGTATATGTATTTGATTGAGTCGAAATCGGAATAATAGTGATACCAAACGTGTTACGTAATGTAATTATTTACATATACCAATACATGTTTACTTACCATTACCAGTATCGTATATTCTATACAATATTTAGCTGATTCTACACACTGAATGTATTAGCTGTAATTTATAAGTAGTGTCTTGTGTTGTGTTGTATTGTATGTATTCTGTACGACATGACACACCCTATCTTTAAAAAAGTACATTGGATTGTGAGTAACAGTAACATATTTATTCATACTTGTACATGTAAGTAAAGGCTAGACGATGATGATGTTGATGACTACTACTACGTACTACTACTACTATACACCACATGCGTATCTTAAGTTGCTTGTATTGTATATACATGGTGTTGAGGTGTATGAGGGTTTGCAACGAATTGCAACGAATAGCAAATAGTGAACGTACAGAGACTGGAAGTCATTGTGCTTTTAGTAAAAAAAAAACAAACAAACAAAGAAACTATACATAATACGTAGTAAGTTGCCTTGATCACTTTCACTGTTGGGTGAGACCAGAAACTAGAAACGAGTGTCACACAGAAAAAGAGAGTTAGAGAGAGCCAGAGGACAAAAACCAAAAAGTAGACACACACACACACACACACATACATATACACACAGAGCAGTGAGTAGGAAAAGATAAACGAAGAAAGGCTACTACTACAAATGCATTTCTATTTCTATTACAACTATCCATTAACTTCTATCTGTACTTAGCCACTACTGTATGACAGTTGGCGGGGCGGGGGAGACGGGCGGGCGTGTGTCACCAAAAAAGAGTCGCTTTCACCCCTAGAGAAAATGCTGTACGTACTTCTTCCTCTTCTCACAGTCAGTCAGAACTCTATATATTTAATAATATCCCATATATACACAGATAATGCAGTGACTCCGTGTTCGAGAAGACAAGAAACAGCATTTGGGAAAGTCTAGTAGTGAAAATGATTAATCGTATAATTATGAGACAGTAGTTTCTGTTTGGATGGTGGATTTATGTGAGCAGATTTTGGGATCTTGCACGAACCTAAACAATTTAGATCTGACTAATCTGACAATGATTCTCACTTGACTTGATTTGCTGTGTGCTGTAGCTTGACACTTTTACCCACTACCACTACTACTACTTACTTACAATTAGTTATAGTAGTAGTAGTTCTCGAACGTGGCCTGCTCCCACTCGTTTATTATTATAAGATAGTAGGCACTAATGACTACTACACCTACTGCTAACTGTACTAACTCCTCCTACAAAGTCTCTTCAGCTGCTACCACATTAATATTATGACGACTTCTTACTTCCACTACTTATACTACATTACTAAATACTACTCACTACTACAATACATCTATATTACATACGATGACTACAATTAGTACTATACTACCAAGTATTATACTGCTACTCTATATAAATTACGCACTTATGATAAAATAACATTTAATACATACTTCTTCCTGTAGTACACTTATCCCAGTGATTAATTAGCAATCTGCCATGATGGATGTTCTAGTGTCGATCATTGTTCGTCGGGCTCAATAGTGTTGGATGCATTTGCTATATAGCTAATCATACAAAAAGAATTTTATTATTATATAATAATATATAATAATACCGTAAGTGTGTGTTCCTGCTGCTTGTGCACTGTCTCTTTGTAGTAGTACATGAATAGAGGACTTCTTGACTTGTTGATGCCTACTACTTTGTGGTCGTTGTCACTACTCTCTCTATATCAAATAATAGGACGAGAGACTAACCAAAAGTATTAATAATGATTATCTCTAGATAGACTTAAACACTTATTTCCACGTACGAAACCAAACATCGAAGTAGATTCCATAAAATATTGAAACTGAACTATGCAAAATAATAAAATGAAATGACTTAAGAAGAAGAAACTTTTAGGTGCTTTTTTAGCACACATGTCGGGTCGACTGACGTCTCCACATAAAAAAAAAGAGAAATCAAAGGAGTTCTAACTAAAAGTACATGCAAAAAATGCCTACCTTCTTCGACTATTACAGATGCTCGAGTGGGCGTGTGACGTGTGGACAGTTCCCATGTGTATTTTGTAATTAATTAATCGTTACTATTTATCAGTAGGTAGTATTTATAAGTAGTAGGCTAGTTTTGTAGCTCTAAATGGTAAATGTAGTATTGAGTATAAGTATACTTTGTGTGTACTCTGTACTTAACTGTACTACCTCGTTTCCGGAGCAGATTGCTAATTGACTCATCAGTGGCTAAAAAAAGAAAAATCTCAAATTTTTTGAATGATATCAATGTTGATGATATTACGTACACAAGTACCGACAGCAGCAATAATATTTACCATTATAAGTAACTCCTATAATAAAATGGATTATATTTGTACCCTCTCTAGTAATTTTTGTGACTATTATTTCTCATGGTTTTTCGCCAGCCACCGACCGCTCCGCGTGTCTCTCTCTATCTATCTAATCTTTTCCTTGCGCCGCCTCTCTGACAATGAGTCTTTAATCACTTATTTATTATTACAACTCTCATTTATATGAATATAACACAGCAAACGCCTTCATTCATAATTTCCGTCGTAAATATTAATGCTATATTCACTTCAAGTATTAGTAGTCACACACAAAGTGAATTGATTTACTCCCACTTATTCTTTTCCTAATAATAATATGATTAGTTGACATCTCTCCGACGACCATTTCTTTTCCTCTTTACTCTTCTTACCATTATCATTATTATTACTGTAGCAGTACACGTACTAATTCTGTGCATTGATTTATTATTATTACTATTTTTACTGACTATACTGCATTCGTAATGAATTTCGCTAACCGAAGTTCTGTATTGATCATTTATTATTATTATTATTATTATTATTATTATTATTATTATTATTATTATTATTAGCTACTAATATGACTAAGGCCTTAATAATGAAAGCGTAACGTTGTAATTATTATTATGTTTATGTTATGTGCACTCTCTACAAGTAGTAGATATTATCTGTAGTAGTATTTATCAAGCGTAATTTGATTAGACTCACCTTTTTGGACAACACACGTTCTATAAACTATTTGCCTTTACGTCTTCTTATTTGTTAGCAGTAGGTGCTGCTCACGATTACTGTTTACTTATCAACACCTTACCGTTATTATCTATCTCCCTCCTGGGCTCACTATTAATTCTGATTACTTATAATTAGTTAGTTAGTATTGTGTTTTTGTGTGTACAGTATAAGTACAGTTTATTGCAATCTGTGACGTAGTTTTAGTTGGTAACTGTAGTGTATGTACCTATACCTACTGGGCGTAGTAGTATGTATAAGTATAGCAATGTAAATTCGACTATGTAGTTACTTTTTAGCCACACGTAGTAGTTGTCTGAAACGGGACGAAATGGTTTGTTTGGCTGGGTTGGATCATCCTTGTGGAAGCCAGGTTTATTCTTATGTAGATTATTGTTACTAGTTAGTCGATACTTTATTGTAGTACTTACTTGCTCTCGTCGGTCTTTCTTCCTGTTATTATTAGCATTATTATTATCATTATTAGTAAGTATTGGTATTGTTTTCTGTTGTTGTGTAACCTTTCTCTCTCTCTCTCTACTAGTAAATCTGTATGACTACTTTCACTTTACTTTCACCAGTAAAGCTTTATATTTTTGCCATCGGAATTTCCATCTATCTTTTTATGATTTTCCTAACTTTGTTGTGAGCTGTAAATATTGTATTATTACAATGCGTGTCAATACATGTATGTTGGTAGCATGTCAATCAGCTTTTTGTTCTTAGTTATTTTACTTGATTAACCACTGTCGTACTGCCAGGACGGAGTCATAGCCACCAGCATCAATCTCTGCTGTAGTCTCTCACAAAAATCTCTAATAACCACCACCAATGCAAAAATATGGACACGGCCTAATGGCT
>JABASC010005200.1:0-10588 GCA_019776185.1 Plutomurus gul
ACCCGCTATCTCCTTTTCTCTGCATGTTTACAAAGTACACAGACAGCCAGAGCTACTTCTAACAAGACCATAATATATAATGCATAGCACAATCTATATTGAAAAAGGATTTTTTGACAGTTTAAAAAATTTATTTTGATGAAAAATACAAAGTTTGTTTTCTCTTCAGATATTTTTGTGTAAACGGTCATTAGAACTCACAATTTGAAATTCATATTGAGCCTGCTAAACAATCCTAACTTTTATCTGGTTTTAATACAATTATTTATTTTACTGTGAATATTTAGAAATTACGTTGGTGTATTAATTGCACATAATATATACAGTAGTAAGTAGTAGGGCATGGCACGGCATGAAGTAAACGAAAAAACCGATAAAATATTAGTGAGACTGATAAAAAATATAGCTAGTTTTGCTTATTAATTTATGTAATAGAATTTGGTAGTTACTGTGTATCGTGAAGAGGTTAATAAAAAGCTGGAATGAAGACAGCACCAAGCTGCACGTCCAATGTTGACAAGAACATGTAGTTGGAATTTCACGTGTCACATCCTACTAACAATATGTGACAGTTGACAAGTGAATTTAACTTGTATGTTGTTCCTGTAGGCGTCTTCGCATTTCTTCATTCAACTCGTCCCATTTTACTTGCAGCAAGTAGTAATATTATTCGTTTCTAGAGTAAGTGTTGCCGTACATCTCTCAGCTCTGTGCACAGCACAGCATACGGATTAGTCACATTGAATTGAATGTTTATGGCTATAATGTATCCATCCTATAGGGGATGAATGTAGTGTACTAACTGTGCATGTATGCATTAAGGCTGAAATATTAGATAAGGTAAGAATAAGAAATGGAATGAAACTGAAAAGGAACTTGAATAGCCGTGAAGATAAGAAAAAGATAGGATTCGACTGCACATGGAAGAGTGCAAGAATTGGAAGTAAGAGGCGCATAAAAAACATAGTCTCGCATTTCCAGCGTTTCACTTCTCATTGAAATTAGCATTCTACTTCGAGCCGACAGACACACATGGACATTTGACAGGACAAATAAAAGATATAATTTAATTATAAAAAGCGGTTGAGCTCGAAATAAAGTTGGATAATGAGACGAATAAGTTGACGCACGAGTTTAACGAGATTGGGACATCAAATGGATGTCAACGTATAACGTCAACGTATAAATGGAACTTGTAATAATTCAAGGGCTCATGAAACAAGCTACAAAATATATTCTCTCTCCTCTATATAAATACTCGTACTTTGCATCTGCCTCCAGTGCTACGTGAGTTGTACGCACTCACCGATTTTGAATGCTCTCACAGCACAGCATAAAATACACTGTCTTTTTGTCTCCTTCCATTTCTATAATATGCACTAGTAGAAGCATCCCCACACACTTCCCCCTCCCCTCTCTCTCTCTCTCTGTCCTACACATCAGAAGAGTGCTGTAAAGATGTCTTCACAGATATAACACTTGTTTGTATATTTCTGTGTTTATAGTTATGTATCTCACTATTTATGTAATTTCTATAGAAGCACCTTATCTTCATATATAATGCCTGCCCATGTCTGCCTCTATGTATGTATTTCTGCCTTAAACTATGTATGCTGCTGCAATACGTATATACTGCACGAATGCGAACAGATGAGTTGATTCAACTTTTTAATATACACTATGGAAACGTGTAGCTACGCATTGATGTTCATTCTACACGTTGCACAACATCCAAGTATTACACTGATGTTCACTTGGTGCTGTATAAATAAATCTTTACACATCCCCACGTATAATAACTCTTTCTACAAAGAAGAAGTGCAGCCTCTTGCTTTTCCTATCAGTAAAAATTTTTACGCTTCCTTAACGCTGACTCGCGTCATTTTTTCATTATTTTCTACAGTTTCTCATTAATTTCCGTCAAAACAAAATTAATTAATTTTAATTTTTAGCAATAATGCAGGCTTGTGCAGTTTGCTTACCATATTTCCATTATAGTAAACCTATACCGTATATCTATGTATAATACCTATGCATTAAATTAAAATGAATAGTATCACGTAGATGCTATTTAACTGAATAGTATAAAAATCTTTAACTACTCGGAAAAATGGAGATAAAGGCTACAGATAATGGCTCTGATGAGGGTATAGTCTTAACCTTCAACCCAAGCAATTATAAATTAATATATGAACCAATAATATACAAGTGCTGTGTTAACGATCCGTTGTGTGTACTAGTCCAGCTACGTAGCTTAACATTTTAAGGTCGTCAGACAACTTACTCTCAGAAATATATTCAATGATCTGGCTAATGACAAAATAAATGGCTTCACTTGACCAGACTCTTGCTGACTAAAGTCATTTGACCATACGTGTCTCAAACAACGCAACATAATTAAATAGAATTACAGTGCATTCAAGCAATCAACAATTCCAACTCATCTAAATAAGTTAACTTCAGATGGTATGGTAGTTAGTGGTTCAATTCCATCCAACTCACATCACAGACTTCTCAACTGGAAGACATTTTTCACTGAACCGAGGAGCATCGAGCAGCGAGAAGGAAAAAAAAGTATAATAATCATTACCACACAATACGAATACAAATACAAAGACTACATTAGTTGTGTCTAACGAGATTTTCGCATTCTAAATTCTAACCCAAGTACACATTACAGATATAAATGTAACTAACATGCATACGTAATACCTACCCACCTTGTTACTGGCCATAGGATAACTGCGTCAACCAACCGCCCACTTTTTCCTAAATAGTCCTGCTTTGCACACACTCGTACACTGGAGACATTGAACAGCGAGTTGATGATGCTGTATCAATAAAAAAGTAGCTTTTGCTGAAATCGTTGCATGTAATCGTTTAGGAGATTGGAGGTTGGCTAAAATAGTCTGGTTTTAAAAAAAATCAATCCTACATAACAACGTGTACGACCAAAGAGACAATTTACTCTGCGAGCTACAGACAACAGCTCTGCAGTAGTATACATCATAAAAGCAGTCTGCTCTGTGTACAATAGGAGCCTGTCTCTGCACTTAATATTGGAAATAAATTGTCTTGTTACTGGCAAAACAAGATTTTTCGCGCATCCACCATAATTTATGATATTACCATGAGCATATTGTGTGTCATTAAGTTTACTGTTCAACTACCGATTGATCGCATGACTAGCTATTGAAAGTCACCATTGGCAATTTAGCAAAGCTTCTCTTACTGCTAAATATTGGCATTGCTGACACGTGTATGCAATTTCTATCATCGTTCCTTTTTAATATCTTGAGATCCACAATTTTGATGGTCAGGGGAATGGTAACATGTCTTTCTGCGTAGAGAGTGCGTTGACCTATACATTGGTGGTTAGAAGAGAACTGACACATTTCTACTAATAATTTACTAATTATGCATTTACCAGAAATGTACACTGAGGTTAGTCTAAAATTTGATAGAGTAAAAGTAAAAGCACAGTAATGCTTACGACATAATTCACGTTACCTTTATATGGAAATCCGCCATAAAAGTAAACACATAACAATGTAGCTGTAAGACATATAATTTACTACAATAGGTTTTGTTGGCGTACTTGTACACTGAAACACTCCATTCCCATTAAATATGCTTACTATAGAAACATTACACTAAAAACGAATGGGCACATATGATACTACATAATTGTAGCGCCAAATCTTTACTACATTTTACAGAACGATAAATTCGTCGAAACAAAAGGCCATTAGACACCATCCAACAAGTATCAAACAATTTTAATGCACTTTTAATGTTTTCAGAACAGACAAAAACGAAAAAAAACAATACAATGGAATTCACAAAGGCTTTTGCACTGAATCGCAGATTTCGTAGTGATTTAACATAAACTCTATGGTATCACTTTATAGTGTAATGTCCTCAAAAGTTGTATTATACACAATCTGAATACAACTTTAAATATTAAAACTTGAATTCAATATATTTAGTCTGACACTATATGTTGTGAGAGTGGTTTTGAAATTTCGTTTGATCTTCTAAGAGTTTTTGAGTCTCCTGTTGCACGCAAATTGTGTACGAAACTGAGTGAACGATCGTTCTCATCAATGTTGGTTTAGTCTGATCCTTGTAGAACTTACCGGTGGTCCATACTTTCCCTGGAAGAAATAAATGAGATGGCTAAAGAAAAGAATTGTTGGAAAAAAATTGTCATAAAAATTTGTGTCAGCATCACCGAAATGACATGCCGGCCTTTACTTTACTTCCCTGTCCAGACTAATACGTATCGTTCGTTTTGGTCCATTTAAGAGAGAAGAAAGGAAACAAAGTTATGTTATGCTTAATGTTATAGCGTGCCAAGATGTTCCTTCGTGTTTCTGTTTGTTCTGCTCTATTGACGCATAGAATTCCGTTCGAATGGATAGGCAATTCGTTTATGCTTTCATTTTTTTCCCTACTTTTTACTTTTAGGACAGAACAGGACACAGCAGATGACAAGCACATCTTGAAGAAAGTTAAATAAACTCACTGCATGCTATACAAACCTATCCATATCCTTACAATAGTTCCTAGGTTAGTAACTATTTACTACTAATGGGTAATAGTAATATGGATACTTTCTGCAGTGTAAATGCTTATACAAGTACAACAGTGAGGACAGGACCAGCAGTGTTGTAGGCATAGAACAAATGACCATATATAGTGTACAAGATTTTACAATCGGTCTGGAGAACCCCGAGAGACCCTATATAGTGTACAAGATTTTACAATCGGTCTGGAGAACCCCGAGTCAGTCAATTTTATAGTCTTTTCTTGGGAAGACACATCAATTGGGATAGGTTAAGGATGAGGATTCCATGAAATCTGCTTACCTACATACAAAGTTAACTCTGCTGTGGCACAAGAAGAAAGGCTTATGGTGTTCTACACTTCTGTGATTTCTAGTTGGTGGCAGTCAGTAGTAAAGTTATAGAGCAGAGTAAAATAGGTGAGTCAAGTCAAGCATAAGGTGCTCCGTGCACGTCTGTACGGTATCCTCCAAGTACAAGCCCGGTAACAGCATTCTAAGTGTACTCCGATGACGGCGTACTTTGTACTGGCGGCCTTCCTAACCCATTCAATGTTATTTACGTGGCAAAAAATAGTTTTTAGTGCTTTATTACTAGGTTTTTATGTGTGCTTTTTGAACACTACTTACTTGACTGTGAAAGATAACCACAAAAATAAATACGAATAACTGCAATGGAAAACTTGAACTCACAGTATTATGTGCTATTATATAACTTGTGCATAGTTTCAGCTATATTTTACTAACGTACTATAAAAACCACATACTTACTACAATATAGTTCCAATTTCTATGCAGAAAAATATTGTGTACCAGTGTATGGAATATGGATCGACATTGAAAGTCCATTTGAAAAATTATTCGAATTGGAAATCTCGGTTTCCTTCTCGAGTAAGAAAAAATATTGAAGATTTCGATCTCACAGTCACCGTAACCGTTGTAGCAGTAATACTTTTTTGACACGCAAGACGTAGATTGAGTCCACTCCAGCAACATTGCATTACTCCTCTGTGGAATTTCAATGCAGGCAAAGGACGAGGTTATCCAATTAAAGCCATCCATTCTGGGCTGATGCTGCCATTCGTTATCACCAATCTGCAAAACGTGCAAGAAACCAATAACAATAACTAGGCTCATAATGATACACAATTATTCTGGACGGAGCTTAATGTTTGTTGTTACTTAGGTGGAATAGGTGGAAACAGGAAGTTAGTGGACCGCTAAGGATTGCTACCACACAACGAGCCTCCACCATCACCATATATGTGTTTTCCTAATGAAATCTAATGCTTCCGTGCTTGAAGCACATAGTTTAAATTCAAATCTAATAGAGGACGAAGGAAACTCCCAGCTTTGTTTCGTAAATCGGTAGCCGTCATTATTTCTCCGCTTCCGTTATAGAAATTGGGAATTCGGCTAGATGAAAAATGCCGATTAACACCCTTCTAATCATCATTTATCTCGCTATAATTTGCTCAGACCCGACTCAGGTACTTCACAAAACCTTATAACGACATTTATACCCCAAGATCCATTCGAGATTAAATTACGAACCGTATATGTGAGGTGGTATTTACTAGAAAAGAGAAATGCTACCTTCATGCTGACGGGGAGGGAATACAGTATTCAATTCAGGGCAACAGAAAACATTCGGCAGCATTTCTGTTTTCGGAATGGCTTGTTGTAAGTACTTCAGAGGAATGAGTAGCATTAGATGAAAATTTGATGAAAGTAATATTAAGAAGGAAAAGGGACCACTACTCATGTTACTATATACCTCTACTCTATGGCTAGTGTACTAATATGCGTGTGTGTGTGTGCAGGTTTACAGAAATAATGGACAGGTATACAAGCGTATGATAATAATGAGACTGTGATGCGCATTTGTTTAATGGTCTCGTCTCCCAGTCTGTCTCGAATGAAACACCCATCTTTGCATAATCTAATCTTTGTAGTATATTTCATTTTCATTACATTATATTAAATTACTATGTAACATCATTTAACATTCAAGTCGGATGGGCATGGGCAATTGAGTAAATGGCTATGGGAATGAATGGCTACGACTATGGTTGCCCATTTCAAGTTACTTCCAGACTGAATGGGGGAAAAACTTGAGCCATTCCAATAAATTTCGGAGCCATTTTCTCCCTACATTCAACTTACAGTACCTATAGTGAAACTAATGGCTGAGTCAAGTAGAGAAGTCGAGAGATGCTTTGATATACTGACTTACTACGACCACTGCCATGCCTGGTCATTCTGTGAATGGGTAAGCCTTGTGTGTGCTGTGCAATGGAGTCGCCCAGTGAATGCATCTATCTGCAGAGAAGGCAACTTGTTTTAAGCACATTTACTATATGAACTTATACATACATACCCCCAATGACTGTACAAGTCCCAAGTAATCTATAAACCAAGTATCCCACATAGAGCACATAAGGGTATTATATCATTGTGTAGAATTACATTGGATTACATTATTTTATATTGGGCATATTGCGAAGCTTACTGCAGTTTAAGAGAGACAAGCCATTTTCAAACTGCATCATCATTGCTCAACCGAGATCCGAGTTTTTGCGGTTATTCAAAAGTCCACTACCTAAGTGATGACGACGTTCAAAATAATTTTTCCAAACTATTTATATTTACTACACTAAAAGTAATTTAGGTACGTTATTTTGGAAATCGAACAACCCCTATGTTTAGAACAGTGGGTGTTGGTAGCTCGTGGTGTTATAAAGTCCAACAATTTCTATATTATAATCGCAGTCATACTTACAATACTTTCGACTCACCTTTGATACTACTTATTTCCCATTTCTCATAACTTCCATTCTCACTTTAAACATTACTAAGTCCCCAATTGGAAAATTAAAAGTGTGTACAACTTGTAACTCTGGTAAGGCAATCAGTAATGTAAGAAACACACGATTTGTACATACCTCACTGCCCTAAGAATCACCTCTAGCTTCTACAAAAATAATGATTTGTATTAGAGCTCGGGCAATTTAATTTCCTTCATTTACCGAAAACAATTTGAAAAAATTAAATGAAAAATTAAAATGAAAAAATTGAGATGAAAATTTGAAAAAATTAAATGAAAATATTGAAAAATTAAATTAAAATATGAAGTCAAGTTGTCCGAGCTCTAATTTGTATGCAAAATGTTGGAAGCAACATTTTTTTAACCATGTCCATCCATCAACAACAGAATCCCCATACACGACAGATCTATCGATATATACAGATACACATATTAGGTATACTGTAAAACAATCGGTTTACATAGGGTATACGCTTGTACAGCAGGTTTATATGTCTATTTGGAACAACTTTATGTGTCAGTTATATTTAATAAAAGCACTCACTTAACTTATTAGTACATAATTCCTACTCAGCTTAAAATTACTATACAACACGTTGTTAATAGTACGAGAAGTGTTCATATCATATTTTACGATAGTACACATTTGTTAGCTCGGTGTACACAATTAGCGTACTACGAGGCTGTGCCACCCATGTAAAATAGCACAATGAACATATGTCAACACTTCATATCATTTTAATGACCAATAAAAGACCTCAAGAAAGCCATTCGATGCAGTTTTATTTCCAGTGCTTGCATCACCGCTAACTATCTTTTAATGACATATTATATCCTGCAAATGCACTCGTAGAACATCTCGGACTGCACTCTCCTACTCAATGTACTCTATTATTGAAGCAAAGGAAATATGCACCAGGGTATCACTATCCAATTTCATTGTTATTTTGTTTAGTTCACACGTTTAAGCATACTTGTATTCCTCCAAGCATTTATTTAGCTGAGTACATCCAAACGGAGCAAAACCTGTCAAGGCGACTCATTCAATGAAATTCAGCCCACCCAGCAGATTGTGCAGCTTTGGCATAGCTCTTTGCTTGTACAGTGAGAAAAAACTCTCACACTCGTATTATCTACTTATTGTTTGTACTTATAAAAGCAGATGGTTGAATGTTGAGAGACCAGCAAATTATTCACTAACAATTTCTTACTACTACATCTACATCTTGTCAGACTACACGCTGTAAGATGTGACTGATGCAGATGTAGGGAAGAAATGTAATATTATCTGAACGTATTATTTTATCTGAGAAAATAAATTGCACGAATATTTATTTGGTAGCTGCTCGTTGAAATTCCATGAGTTGGCTTTAGGGAATAATGTTCAATTCTGGGAGTGCTGCATTAATCGTTTCAAATGAATTTTATGTTGCCTTTGCAATATTCTTGGTATTAACATATCTACATTAGATATGTATGTTCTTAAGAACATACATACAACAAATTCGTTTGTGTACATTAAACGCGTGACATTTTGTGTAAATGTAAAGTTGTGTTGTTGTGTATTAACTAATTATATCATCCAGCAAAAGATTATGGTCACTCGAATATAAAAGCAATTTGCTACTGCACACATTTAAAGATTTTTGGCATGATAACATTCATACAATAACATGATAGATAACACTATAATATGAATAAGTATGGTGCCATTTTAAACACTTTAAATATCATCCTACCTATTTATTTGCATATGTAGGTTCAATCAATGCATTGAATATGAATTAGGTAAAACAAAGTACATACAAATACTAAATGCAAACAATTAGATATTCCTCGAGGACTACAGCAACAAAGTAAATACAATATGGTATAGACACACAAAGAAATTTCTGTAACTCACTTCATCAACACATCTGAGTAGTGGTGATGATAGAACAAGTAACTTGAGCATTAAGTACATACCTAATCCTTTTACAAATTATATTCAAATGTAGTCGCCTATCAATTTGTCTAGAATATTCTTGGGCATAAAGCAGATTTTTGACACGTTTCGATGCAATTGTGGCCTTCGCCATATTATCAAGTTCCGTCTGCTCTCTGCAGCAGAGTAATGATTTACAAAGTTAATAATTTATCTCGCAATGCGCATTTTATCATGACATGACACATCAAACGGCATGATATATAGCTCTCGTTTATTATTCAGCCCTACGCCTGATATGAGAATACATAAGGAGAGACTACCAATTCAGCTTGTTTGCTGGCTGGTGTGGTGAAAAATGTGTTGGGAACCAACGTGGCAGCACTACAAGGCTACATAAGAAGCATAACATAACAATAGCTACAGACTATGACCACTCTGCCAACCACTCATTCTCATAGTAGTAAGTAAGCAGTACGAAAGAAGGAATCCACTCACAACCACCACCACTGCTACTACAGATACATACTACACGGGAACATTACATTTCCAACCAGCCACATACTACTTACATACAGCAGAATATATACATTAAGCAGTTAGAGTGATAACACGTATTACTTAAGGTAAGTTAAGAATGGCTAGGCACACAAAACAGGAGTACTCACACAACACATGCACGAACAGGGCTAGCAGCCATAACAATAATAATAATATTAAAATTCAAGAAGGAAATTGCCTTCAAACGTTCATGATTATGAATTTGAATGAACATTAACAAGGGGTGAGCCCATCCAATAGATTACTAGAATAGGTTTCATGTTCAATGTATTCTTTGCCTTCGAGCAAGATGAGATGCTTTGTTTGTGTCTGCTCTCTGCTCTCCGAGATAACTGAAGACATTGCATTGTGTAGTTTCTTCCATTGTACTCTCGGCTGTCTCCCTACTACTAATATCTAGTTTCTAGTCCACTAGTGTGCTTTGCATGTTGCATTTTGTATTAGACACACTACTGAGATGAGATGAGACACTATGCTGTGAGCCACCTAATAGTTTACCTGTATATATCTATACATATGTACAATACACACGAGAGAGTACTTCACCGGCCTTATACAGAGGATATAAGTAGGCACATATACAAACACACACCAGAGCCACAGAGAGAAGAGAGAGACAGGTGGGTTGGTAGGATCATTGTGTGTACGTAGGAGTTTTGGTTGTGCTTCTTTATCACTTTGTACTTACACATGTAGGTACTTACTATTA
>JABASC010005201.1:0-10587 GCA_019776185.1 Plutomurus gul
CCCTCTCACAGAGAGTGGTACCACATCAAACACAGCAAGAAATGAAAGCAGAGAGTGAACTGCTATTCAAATTATAATATCAGTCAAAATACATCTAATGTAATGAGATGAACGTCAATTTACCTTAAATTCCGCCCTCGTATTATATTTATTGAATTTCCAGTGCAGATTATTCAAACACAACAGAACACCTCCTGTAAAATTAGAAAAAACAAATCGTTAGCTTCTTTTCTACATGCACACAATTTAGAAAATTTCATAAATTAACGAACCCCAACATTTTCTAAAAGATATTAAAAATATTAATAAGACGAGTGCAGATACACCAAAGTTCCTGTCTATCTATTGAGCAAATTAATACTCTACGCAATATTTGCTTAACCCTAGTTTATTAAAAAGCTCCCTAAGAAAAAAGTGCTGTGTACTCATGGAAATCAGTTACACGTCCCCGGGTTCCCAAAATGTCCAAACAAGAGAGGCAATAGCCCTACAACAATTTTCTTCACCTGGTATATTAAATCAGGGAATGTACCGTATCTCCAGAGCTCGCATTGTTTCTTGTCATGTTTCTAACAAGAAAACGCAGCAGTGTTTGGAGTTATACATGGGAAGGCCAAAGGTGTTTGTGGACATGGCATGTCATGTCAAGTCATGTATTTGTTCTTCTACCACCACCACCAACAACAACAACATCGCGTCCTAGAGAAGAAACACCGTGCACAATGAATTGTTTTGTTTTCATGGTAGTATTAACTTATTGTACGCTTTATTTATCCTGGTCGAGATGAATGTTCTATATAGGAAAACATAAGCTCAAACTGTGGGGGTTCCCCTTCTTATTTATAGATCCATTTCTTCTAGCACCATGAGCAGGATATTTTATCCTCCAGTCAAGAAGTCTATCTTCAATATCCCGACGAGATGAGATCCAGCAGTAAGAACAAGAAAAAAATGAAGACGCATAACGCATACATCATAGTAAATCTGACTTCAAACGAATCTTGTATTAGTATAGCATGTAGTCCGTCCGTCTGTTTCACAGAGTATAAATAGTAATGGGTTGGGATGGATGGACGGTCTTTTGAATATCATCCCGTAGTAGTAGAAGAACATGTATAGTGTGATTAAACGTACACTTTCTAGCATTTTGCATATTTACATCGTTACGCACCAGGAATAATAAACTTTCTCTCTCTCTCTCTCTCAGCATGTTTACAGTCATTACAGAATTCTCTCCAACATAATATCTAGTGTACACTGCAACAATTCCTCAAGAAGGAAACGTCAATTTTCCCCACGTCTCTCACTCACTCTCTCTTGATTGCTGTAGAAGGCAGAGACACGCGTTCCTTGGCTGTGTTGGTTCGGGTGAGCCCCGTTGTTGAATTTTTAATGGTGTGAAGCATAACAAGTTAACTTTACGATATTACATCGAGTTAGTCAACGAGCACTGGTAGTAAGTAACATGACGTTCGAGGTATTAGAAGGACCAACACACCTTCTCCACTTTACTACGAGTGTGATAGAAGTGAGAGACTAACTCTCGAGTTGAATGAGAGTGAAAGCAAGACAAAGATTGTTTTCCATAATAAATACAATATATCTAGAGAGCGTGTGCAGGAGCTGCAGAGAGATAGGAGGAAATAATGAAGGGAGTCAGTCACCAGATAGTAAATGGAGAGTCAAGTATGAAGGCGAGAATATTATCATTACTTGACTTCTCGAGAGCAGCAGCAGCAGCTTTAAAGGAAGCAATGTACGGATGTATTTAAAACAATGGTTATGGTTTATTTCTATCCTGCTCTCTCAGTTAAAGGGGGAACGGGCTCTCAAATATTCCGGCCGGCAGACTCGCAGCATTTGAATCATAAGCGACAAGCCAGGAGGCCAGAAGGAATTCCTGTTTGTGCTTTCGTCTTGTTGAGAAGGAGGAAGGAAAGTTAAGAAAAGTAAAAGTATTCGCTTCGCGTCCCTATGAGATAGTCTGTGTGAGCTTTAGTTTTATGTTATGCTGTCTTGTGAATGATTTCAATCTTTAATTTCTAATTTGAGTCGTCTTGAGCATCTTGTCTTGTCTCGTCATGTCTCATCTTCTTCCAGAATGAAAAAGAAGCAAAATCTCATGAATTTCTTGCCAAACCAGCAGTGAAAGTTTTCCTTCTCCATGACTTTTCTCTCTCTCTCTATTTCAAGAGAGAGAGAACCATAAGTTTATTTGAGATTTCCTTCAATTCGCTTCCTTTTCCTTCTTATCTGCTGTAAAACAGTTACTAGTTTCTCTGTATATGGAAAAATAATGCACATTTGACAAGAGTTTCAGTTCGTTTCGTTGGATTTAGAGAGGAGGATTGCTTCTGGTTAGAAAAGAAAGCGCTCGCAGCCACAAAATACTAGAACTCTGTGTGTTCCGGGCCAGAATTTCATTGTTTACGCATAGGGGGATTAATCATAAGCTAAACTATAGTACACAGAATAGAATAGAAAAACGTAAAATTCTCCGCTTATCTGTAAATGCTTGGCTTGGTCGGAACTTGGCAATGAACTTGAACTCGTTTCCAAAGCTCGCTCTCTTTCTCCCTAAAAAAGACATCCTGCCGTTTTTATAGAAAACTGCCTAAACAACAGGAAATAACGTCTACACTATAAGAGAAACGTATACACGAAGAAAAATAAGGAAACTCTTGCTTCCACGATACTTGCAGAAAAATCTCAATTTTAATTCCCAGAAACTTCTCTGTTTACAAAAGAATCATAAATTTCATTCTAAGATTTACATTCCCGAGTGGGAAAACGCCAATAATACACACACACTATACAAACGGAGCAAATATTAATGAAATCAAAGTATGGGGAGAGACTGATTCTACTACGACTACTAAATCGCAGATAGTGAGACTGGTAATAATAATGAACTTGAGAAAAGTTTGTTGCATTAGTTAGTAGTTAGTAGTACTAGTTGGCAGTTGGGGCAGACAACAGAGAAAGAAATGAAATAAAGTAGCAAAACTTTTAAACAGTCTTGATTAGGACTAATGGGATCATATTTATTAGCTGTGAGCGTAAATTCTTCATTCAGCCGGAAGAATTACTACCGGGAATCTCTCCGCGTGTCTCTCTGCCTATATCCGTTATATAATTACAGTCCCGTTTTCAGCAGATCATCCCACAGCAGAACACTGCAGATAAGAACGACGACATAGTGCTGTTTCAACAGATGCACCAGTCTCATCCTTGTCACCGGAATTTTTTACATTCCTTTATACTATTTACTATCTCATATACTATTAGCTGTCTCCCGTACGTACGTTTCTGTATAGGAGCAGCAGTAGAACTTGACACCATACTACAACCTAAACATCACTACTGGTATTCCCTTACTACTACATTACATGATCGTATAAAAAGTGTCTGTAAATTTCAGTCAGTCAGCCAGCGCACTTATTTGCTCACTCTCTACTGCTATTGGGTTTCTGCCCAAATCAGATAGCAGCTTATCCTATTATATATACGTGTGTGCATAGTAGGATACAAGTATTTTATATATAAGCAATGGAGGAGTCGATACAACAAACGAGCTTCGCTTCACTGCTTTCTCTCTCCCATTACTACTACAATTCTTGGAAAAACTTCTGCTGGAGTAGGAAGTAGCCCATTTTACCATAGAATCACATCAACCGACGTTTAAGCCTCCAGTCCGTTAAAACCTCGTAAAGAATTGTTAGCCAAAAAGAAATGGGAATAGATTAACTCTTTAGTCTTCCTTAAAAGACAGATATAGTATTCCATGTATTCTGCTAAGTAACACACACAGAGGGCCGTACATCAACAGTAGTAGGGGATGACTGAGCAACATTTCTTCATTTCACCCTATAACATTTACTAACTGTAAAAGTAAGTAAGACTCAAGATCAAGTCTCACTCACACAATATGAAACAGCACACAGAAGAATTTATATACGATTGCATTGCTTTGCTTTTCTTGTGTGAGACGCGATGCACGCACGCTGTCTTTGCGTAAAGAGTAGTTAGAAGAGGGAAAGGGAGTTATTACCAGAAGAAGAAAGGAAAGGGAACTCCTGTTCAAGAGACCAGGAAGGAAAAATTGCTTGGCTTGAGGGAATTAGAGAGACAAGACAGTGGTGGTAGTGAGAGAAAGAAATGTACGCACTGCTGCTCCACTATGTACATTACGCACACGGTGAGAGGACTTCCGTGCAATATACATCTTCATCAGGGCACACTAAATAGTGTGCACGAGAGTAGGAAAAGAAATTCAGTGTCGCTGGGAGAATTTGCGGTGGTGGTGATAGTCATAATGGTAATAGTGATGGTAAAAGAGGGACGTTGTAGTAAAAGTTAAAAATTACCATCCACACTCACAAAGCAGTCTCAGTGCACACACGTAAATGCAGTGCCGTGTATTTCTAATGTTTTAATGAGAGAGAGAGAGGAAAGTGAAGGGAAGGATATCTAAGTAAGTAGCATTAAGCCAAAGGTAGACTACCACTAATACACCCAATGGAAATATATGACCGAAATGGGACTGCTTAAATAACATTTTGTGCCACATTACTTTCACTCTCTCGTTCTACGTACTTGCGGAAGTGAAGAGTAAATATTCTCCGTTCTGAAATTAACTCACTTCCAGTGCATGTGCAAGAAGAATCTCTCCCTGCCCTTCTGTAATAATACACATAACCATCTATGTGCGTTTAGCGAGCCAGTTCATTTTCATTATTATTGCTTGGATTCGTATTAATGTGAAATTGCTTACATTTTTTGTAATTCAAAGGAAACGGATGTTTAAATTAACACTTTTTTTACTTTTTCTGATGGGAGAGACGACAGAGAATTCGAAATAAAGTTCAAAATGTCTTGAGAGAGATTTCCCTATAATCAAGAAAATTGTAATATCAAGTGAAGCGATGCATACAATTAGGCAGGTGATTCGCGGATATTATATGTATTTGATCGGTTAACTAACGATAAGTATCTGACAGTTTTCAAGAACAATGCGTAGTTTATATATTAATTTTTACTTCAATAGTATGTAATTAATATGTATTATAAGCTAACGCCGGATGGAATTTTGAAGTCAATCCAATTTACACAAATAAATAGTAAAATACAGATGTCGGGTCAGACCACACCAGTTTGAACGTTATTTTGCACATGTTTGCTGTTTAAGATATCACTTTCAGCTAAAACTACGTGTGCGTGACTTCAGGTTAAATAAGCGTATGTTCTGCCATTGTGCGAGAACACTATTTATTTAAATGAAACACACTAAACGTATACAATATTAAAAAGCAAAACGAATTTCATTACATAATTCTGAGAGAGACTATTAGCATCCTATTTTTCACCCTGAGACTTCATTACTGTATAAACACTGAAGTGAATGACTGAATGAATAACAAATATATTATAATCTCAAAGCACCTGCATCAAACATAATTCTCGCTGTTACATCACATAAATACCTCACCTGTAAAGTAAATTGAACATGAACATCTCTCGACTACTTTGACTAGAAACATTTCAAGGTGTTTTCCTAAAGTGCAACGAGAGATTTTAAAGGTGAGAGTAAAACTGCTAATGTATACAGAGAGAACGAAAATGCACTATGTGAAATCATTCACTCACTTACATCAGTTACATCCTTACATCCCAGTATCATCCTTCCTCTCTCTCCATACAAGTTTCTTTATGCATGTATCTTTGTACTTAGCACGTTGCTGCTCTTCCAATCACAACAATACTATCACCGGCACAACAACAAAGCGAAACAAAGCATGTTGAAAGTGAATTAAAGGAACTTATACGCAACAGACACGATGGGGGAGAGCCCTGGCCAGGCCAAGCACAGGATAATACAATCAAATGCTATTTGTAATGCACAGCACCCTAAAATGCAATTCCGTCTGGTCAAGCAGGTCCACACTGCATCACACATAAAAGATGAGTTGAGAGACGAGACCACTCCTAAAACCTGACTTGGTCTGTGAGTTTCAAATCACATTCCGAAAAAAGATTCACCTTCTAATTTTCACTGCACACACAAATCTGTGTACACATTTTAGTATTCAATGAAGTGGAACGAAAGAAAAAACAATCTGCTTGTATTTTGTGATAGGAACAAATGAAAAATGTTTTTCTTCATTCTGAACTGGACTGTGGACTATCTTTAGATGAGAGAGACTTTTTTCAGTACTCAGTTAGTGAGTGAGTCCGAATAAATGAATACACCGTACTATTATTATAAGTATTTCAGACACAGCAACAATGTGTTGTGTGATGTGTGTGATAAAGGAGAGAGCGTGGCTCAGATTTTCCATTAGCTCTATGAATTAGCATATCTCCGGAACATGTCAGATGGGAAAACAATAATAATAAAAGTCAAAGTCGGTCTGAATGCAGTCAAACCCGTAGCAAGTTCAATAATGCACGCAACAACGCAACCATCTATTGAAATACAGCACAGAGAATAAACTCTGGTCTGTTATTATAATAGAAGTGTAAAATGTAAGTGCAATGCCGAAAGTATCTATGTACCTAGTCGAGCAAATGATAAAGCCAAGCCACCCTTTCATTTATTAGAAGAGAGATCCATTCCACTGTGTGCACTGGGCTTTTAGCAGTTTTAACACACAAACAACCTTTCAATCTGCCATCCCTTTTAACTTGTTCCCTTTGATTTCCCCACAGATATTATTTCTCTTTTGCGTAAACACTCGTGTGTTGTACATTACGAAATCTTCACACTGTGTGATTTTAAAATTGAAATATCTAAATCTATGAATCTTGTATCTCTGCGCACTAATGGAGAAAAATTAACTTGGCTAATGTGTGATCGTTTTTTCAGAAGAAAGAGACATGTTGTTGGATATTATTAATACACGCGGTGGTTGCACTTTTTCCTTAGTAGTTTGTGTTATTAGTTTTTTGTGCCACAACTCTTTGTGTGTCTGTGTGATAGAATGATAAATGAGCAGGTTATTTAGACAGTGGTTAGGTTTGATTTGGTGCGATGTGAAGAATTGCATGGGTGACTGCTGCATTATAATTGCACTTGCACTTATACAGCTTGTATATGAATGTACTTATGTGGTAGAAATATAGATTTTGGAGTACAGAGATCTCCCTATGTACCCTTTCTTCCTTCGATCACTAATAATAACTGAGCATGCTATATGCACTTTTGCATTGATAAATTGAGTTGGCTCGGTTTGTTGCATTAATGATGTCAGTCTATGTGCTTGCTCTGTTCCGTTGGTCCTGCTGGCTAGTTATTATGAGCTCTGACGGATTAGTAGGGAGTATAAATTTAAACAGTTGGGAGAATTTATGAGAAATTCAACAGCAGGGGGTGAGAGGATATATATTTTCCTTTCAGAAAAATAATCGAGTCGTTTCATTTGATTTCATTCGAACTTTTCCAACTTGGTCCCTTATTATTACAAGAAAACATTTTGAAATAGTACGCCGTACCGTACGTTTACATCCTACGCATAAATATATCAAGGCAATAATTATAGGTGAATCTTTATTCATTATCCCATTTTATTTAAATATATGGTTATATGTAGCTATTTTTGCAAATGTATTACATTACATTCTATACAATCTATTACATTCTGTGTATATTGTAGAAAATTATTAGATTCAAACTGTTCAAAATTTTCTAATTTCTGGAAATGACACCTCTCACGTACATTTACGTACATAGGTTATGTTATACAAAAACTAAATTTTTCAAAATTCTGATTGAATTCATTTGGCCAATTTCTCGGCCTACGTATTTTTATACTACCTACTACCTATATTATAACAAATTTTTTTTTTTTTGAAATTATGGGTTTTCAATTAGAATTTATTAAGTCAATTTTTTTCTCGCAAAGTTTACTCTTTACACCAAGTGTCAAATTTCTTTTTTATATTCGTTGTATATTTGCCTAAAAAGCGGAAGAAAATACAAAGTCCAGCAGAGCAGTTTTAGACAAGATTATGAAACACTTGAATTTCGGCTTAAAAGCCACTTGACTCAACGTGACTACTGAATGCACTTCACTTATTCACGTAGTCTCCAGTTAACAAGAACATGGAGCAGCGGCGGAAGTAGTTCAGTTCAATTCAGTCAGACAGACTGACAGACACATAAGAGAAACGTTATAATATCTGTTACAACACAGCCACACACACAAAATCTTCTCTCTGTCTATTCCACACATTTTCTGTTTATTTGTACACTTGCACACAGAGAAGAAGATTCTCCTTTCCCTCTTTTACATTAGAAATAGAAGAAATTCACAATGCAACTCAGAAGCGGAAACAAAGGATACAGCATAAAGCACACACACAGCACACAGTGCCTGCTTAGAAAAACAAACGTGTGTGCACTAGTAAATTGTATCGGGCTACATACATGACACACAATACCGAAAAAATTATTCCAAAAAAGAAGTAGGTGAAAAACTCTGTCTGCCCTTCTTCCGCCCGCTCCTCTTCCTTTCATCTGACTACACACAATGAATGACGCTTTGACGCTTTGCTTATTTCCAGTCAAAATAATATCCATTATTATGGAATTTAAACAAAAAACAACAAATGCTCCAACTTCAAGACGAAGGTAACAAGACAAGTGCCATAATACTAATCTGTAGCAGCAATGCAGCAGCAGCACAATCTAAAGTAGAAATCAATAGAGTACGCACTTACTACAGGATAATATATCTCTACGCACCACCACCACCACAATGCGTAACGACCTCCAGACTAAAAAGAAGGAAATTCAGCAAAAGGGGAATAAAAGAATGCGAATCGTCGTCGTCGACCAGAAGAAGAAGAAACGGTGGTGGTGTTCGTGCCTTCAGAGAGAGAGAGAGCGAGAGAATTTCTTTTTAAGGCTGATTTCAGCTTACATTACATTACATTGATTTATACACACTTGAGTTTTCAGTTTAGTGGCTGCTGCATGGGTGCTACTGCCTTTTCTTTAGTAAGTACATGCCATACAAGGGCAAAGCAACGAATAACGAACCCCTACCTTATAATATATAACAAGTAGTAGCAGCACTACCGGCGAAGAAGAAGGGAAAGGAAAGCGAACGCGTTCGGAGAATATCGCCGGTAAGCCTTGAGGCTTGAGAAAATCACTCAATCTCTCATGGAGAACGTGAAGAGAATCTCATCGTGAAATCAATCCTTTTATGTGTCAGCTACTGGCAATATATACGAGAAGAAGAAGAGGAGGAGGACGACGACGGAGCAAACTACTAAAGCAAAGCAAACCGAACCAAACCTGAGGAATACTCAAGTACTGTACTACTAGGTTGTAGTGGTGGAGATAAGACGAAAGACTCTCTCATGTCACTTCTATACAAGAAGAGTACAATAGAGTTGAATACAATCTTCCACCAGTGCTGTGGACCTATCTTTACATCTTTATAATAATATACTTACCAATAATACTTGAGAATTGACGATTTCCAAAACGATCCTCTGCTCTGCTCCCACACATCCCACAACCACAAAATACTACATACTGCTTACTGTCTGAGCGACAACTGAAATTGTCTGCTTGCTGCTGAAAAATGTGATGCGGCTAAATTTGGTAGTTGTATTTCATTTTACGAGCTGGCTCGTAAATTTATTCATTGTGAATAAATGTAAGGGACGATACATTATAATCAAGAGAAGAAAAACAGTGGATTTTTAACTCGTAACGTAAAGCGGTATAAGGATGAAGGGGTACGTTTATAACGTGTGTACGTGACAAATTTAAGATTCCCTTTGAAAAGTGATGACGTAATTAATGGAGCAGCCCTAAAAAAACTGGCCACAACAATTTCTGCTCTGCATAGTACATGTCCACTTGGAATATTGAGGTTAGTGTCTTGTACACTGTGATTCTTCTTAAGGTTTTGCACAGTCACGAGCGATTTCTTCACTTTCATGCTCTAAGAGAGAGAAGTCTGCACTGTACTGCAGTGCTACTCACTACTCATCAAACTCGTGTATTATGATAGTGGGTTGTGGTTGTGTGCTGGTTTGCTTGGATTTGTGGCTTTCGGTTCGGTTTCAGTGTGCAGCCTTATACTATACAGACAGGAACTACGCATTGTTCCATATTCTTTTAAGCTGGAAGGCTTGATACTTCGATATGGGCGTGCTGTTAAATGTGTATATAAGCATACTGCAGTGCCACATAGAAAAGGCATCAAATCTTTGGAAAAGTATTGCCCTTCTTTGCACACTACAAAGTCAAAGTGACCATAAAGACGCCTTACTTTTCTTTTTTTACTGACGATAGACATACTTTTAAGGAAGTTGTATGTACTTCTCTCTCTGTGTGAAGAAAACCACAAGATTCCCGCAAAACGTTATCTCGTGCCTCGCAGAAAAAAGAAAGACAAGAAGACGTCAGTAGTATGAAGTGCATATTATAGAAATATCACTACTTTTTGAGAGAATATGTCTTTCAGTTTCACATCACATCCATTTCTCTCTCTCTACTTTATTTTATGGGGACTGGCTCGGCTTAAGAAATAAAATGATGTATTATACAATATACAGTGGAAATAGTAG
>JABASC010005202.1:0-10584 GCA_019776185.1 Plutomurus gul
AAAGTGCAAATCGGTGAATCAATGTTTTGTAAAATTTCTACCGACATTTCCGGCTTTGGCGCTAGAAGTAGCTCCATGATTTGATCAAAGGAGCTAAAATTGGTTAAAAACGCCAATACTGGCCCAATTGGAGCTAGTTTCAGCGTGTCCAATTTTAACAACAAAGGAGCTGATTTCAGCGTAGTGGTCCTGACCCTGACTGACGAATGAGACATAAAGACAGTCAATCGAATTTTTTATGATTTAAAAAAATTTTTTTTAGGGATGCAAATAAGAAAACAGTCAAGAATATTTATTTGTCCATTGTGCAAGAAAGAGTTTAAAAGCGCAGGTGGATTGAGTATTCATCAATCTCACCACACTTTCACTCCTTCGGAAATAAAGTGTGCAATCTGCGATAAAAACTTTGACTCGTACGGTCTATTAAAGAAACATCACGACAGAGTACATCCCGAAAAAGAATTCCAAGATAATCTGAGTTTGGTCTATATCGGGAAAGAAGCCAAGCGTACACAATACGCTTGTAAAAGCTGTCCTAAAATATTTCACCATGTACTCGTATATAAAAAGCATATGCGAACTAGTCATCCAGAGGAATACAAGAAATCACTCTACAAATGCCCTCATCCGAAATGCAACAGGGAATTCGATACAAACCAAGGCCTAGTAATTCATCTGGGCTTCCACAGCACCAACGACTTAGTATTTAAATGTACTTTTTGCTCTGTCAGTTTCTCAGCATACGCTGAACTTCGAATTCATCAAATCGAAGATCACGAGAAAGAGGTCCGGGCAGCCGATGTCATTTCTTCAAGTTCCTCTTCGGACATTGTGAGATCTCTGAAAAGAAATGTGCTCGCAAAAAAATCCTACAAGTGCGACATTTGCTCACTGTCATTTGGTAATATCCAAGTATTTAAGAATCACATTCTCAATAGTGGCCATCAGTCAAAAGAAGCAGAGACCACCATGATTCAGAAGAAGTGCCTTACTTGTAATAAAGAATTCCCTTCAGATCGTGGCTTCCACATCCATCAGAATCATTGTAAACAGCAGTCCACAGAAAGAAAAGCTTCCTGGTGCTCTATTTGTAAACTGGATTATTACAAACCTATATATTTAGAAGGTTATTAGAGTAATTTCTATATACGTATATGAATGAATAGAGTTTAAAAATTAAAAGATTAATATTTATTTTAATTTTTTTACAGGTCACAATGAAAAGCATCATCGAAATGTAAACGAATTAGTCGGAAACGGAAAACAGGTGGTGGTTCACAAAGAAACACAAAATAATATTAAATGCACTCAAACGAATTGTGACGCGCGATTTCCCGATGTATACAAGCTAGATATGCATTTAGCAGTATTACATGAAGAAAGAGCTCGTTGTTCCACGTGTGGAAAGATATTTGAGCATTCTCGGATATTGTTAAGACATCAGAAAAGTCATACGACAGTCTTGTATAAATGTTCTAAGCCAGATTGTGACTCGGAATTTAAGAGTTTTAGTACTTTTGTTGCTCACGATAGAAAACACGATAATTTACATCCATATCCTTGCCCCGTTTGCCCCGAAAGTTTTTTGACGAAAGCCTTGATGAAAGCACACAGAATCGATGTTCACAAAGAGAAACTAGCTCCATCCTGCACTCCAGCCTCCCTCAGATTGGTTTGCGAAAAGTGCGGGGAATCATTTGCCAGTCGGGCATCACTCAAGGAGCATATTACTCGTATTCACATGGAGAAAACCGTTCCTTGTGATATTTGCAAATACAATTTTGCAACTGTGGGGGATTTGCGGAAACACAAAAAGAGTGCACATTTTCTGGTTGATTCGTTCATTTGTGAAACTTGTGGGCAGAGGTTTAGTTGCGGTAGCACTTTGCGGATGCATGCAAGAATTCATTTGCCGGACAACGAAAAGCCGTTCATTTGCAAGGATTGCGGGAAGGCGTTTAGTCAAAAAAGGGCTTACGAGGATCACTGGAGAATTCATACTGGCGAAAAGAAATATAACTGCTCAATTTGTAAAAAATCCTGGCGATCATCTCTATCTTTGAGAGTTCACCTCATATCGAAAATTTGTGTGGACCCTGAAAAACAAATTTGTCATATTTGCGGGAATAAATTTAAAAATCAGCATTACCTTGACTTACACATGAGTAGAGTTCACAACAATGAAACTCCTCCGAATGGTGCGAATACCTGTGATTTTTGTGGGAAGCACTTTTTTTTCAAAAGCGCCTTAATGGAACATAGATTTACGCATACGAAAGAAAAACTGTTCCAATGTTTACGTTGTTGTGGTTCAACTTCAACCTTCGCTCAACGATCGGGTCTTTATCAGGTAACGATTGACGGTTGGATTCACCGTCTAGGAAAAAGAGGTTTGATTTGATGCCAATTCCATTAGAGACCCAGGTCTAATTTTTGCCTCTTTCAATTTTTAGCACAATCGAATACATCATCCAAATGTAAATATCAATTATGAGTTTTTGTCACAATTGAACATCAGAATAAGGCATTAATTATATTATATAAAAATTTCACTAATCACTAGATAGATTCAATTCTCTAAAGCTTCTAAACATGTTTCTCAGACAAAAGCCAGTTATCTCTTTAATGGAAAAGACCCACACGATGCGGAAGGAAAGACCTGGAAAAGAGGACGTAAACGTAAGTATGAAGGAATGAATCCTGGGATTGGCCAGAGTCTACCATCGACGCTTCCCAATAATGCAGAAGATATGAATACATCAATACGCGTAAACACAGACGTTTTGAATGCTGCAATTAATACAGGTTTAAAGTAATACAAAACTTGCTAATTCATGTTTCCATGTCTTTGACCATTTTAATGTGACTATTGATGTATGTTTTGTAGTGGGTGACGGTCCATTGAACAGCCAAGATTTTGGTGACCAAAATGACACCGACAGTGTTCAAAAAATGCCCCCCGTCTTACAAGGTGGCGATAATAGTGAGAATTCATGTGAGGATAGCGGCACACTCCCTGACTTTGCATTTGAAGAAGATAATGGGAGCGATGTTGATGCTACGGATGCTTATGATAAGGAAGTACAATCAACGTCTACAAATATTAAATTGAAAACCAATTTAAGCTTTTCGCAATGTAATCCTTCATTATTTGGAAGTCATAGTACGGACGACGAAGGGCTGGAAATCATAGAAAACAAAGTTGCTAAATTTTCGACCCAAGTGTACAAACACAAACCAATTGTTCCAAATTCCAGCAGAATTTACACTGAAACACAACCGTTACGTCAGTTAGTGGTACGCTTAGAGAGATTGACTGTTTATCCTTGTAATGTTTGCAAAGTAGTATTTCCGAGTGAGCGGGAATACAGAACACACCGTCGCTCGCGTGATCATGTCAAACGAATCCGTGCATTTAATAAAACACGTGATTCGAAAGTGAAGCAAATAAAACTAAGGGAACAAAAACAAAAACAAAAGAAATTGGAAAGTGAGTCGTCGGGAAACGACGAACGTCAAAGTTTGAAGAGTGAGCAAAGATTTAAGAAGTACACGAAGAGACAACGAGAGAGAACAAAAAGTTGTAGACTGTGTAATGAAACATTTTTCCGCAAGAAAGATTTATTGAAGCATTTGGAAGACAAGCATGTAGGTCAGCTGCCGTACAAGTGTAGAATTTGCGACAGAGATTTCATCATTTTCAACAAAGTTGTTCAACATTTCCAGTCATCCCATCCGGGCCAAAAGCCACTTATTTGCGATTGTGGAGTTCAATTTCAACGGGCGAATCACCTAAAACGACACAATGCAGAAGTTCATGGCACGAGACAAAGGCCGAAAAGAAACGACGGTCCAATCCGAAAATATCGTCCCAGATATTCGACCGTGGAAACATTTTGCAAAATTTGCCAAAAGGACTTTAAAAATCTTCGTCACCACCTTACTGTGCACTCGACGGAAGCGCATAATTTGTGCGACCTTTGTGGCCAGACTTTTAAACAAAAATCTAATTTGACCGTTCATCGAAGGATCCATACTGGAGAAAAGCCCTACGTGTGTAAGGATTGTCAGTCAGCGTATGTATCGGCGGGAGATTTGAAAAAACACGTCGATCGCGTTCACAGACATATCGTAAAGACTCGACATGGTGCGAAACATGTCGCTTGCTCCTTTTGTCCGGAGATGTTCACCTCGGAGAAGGCAATAAAATATCACATGGGTGTACACGACACCAATCGTCCTTTCGTGTGTCACATATGCCTTTTTAGATTTAATCACCGGAGTAATGTTACAACACACATGAAACTCGTTCATAGCAAACCGAAAATTCCAACGAATGCATAGGTTTTAATTTAAAATAATTATAAATATTTAATTTCGTAATTTGTGCCTTTTTGTATTATTGTTTTAAAACGAAGGGTAAGAAAGTTTGAGTTATGGTCATGGTATGTATTATTTATATTACAACTTTAATCTCAGTGTGCTCTCGCTCAATTTGCGTTTGCATGGTTGAATATACATTATGTATACGTTATATTAGAACCCATTAGAACGTACAACTATAACTGACTAGAATGCCCTAAATTAAAAGTTATTGAATTGGATCTTAAATTTTAAGACTTTATGAATGGGGAAATAATAATTCGGAGAAGTAGCCAAATAATATACATCTTTGGTTTTCATTTTATTAAACAATGACATGATGGAGAAACAAGGACTATTTATTAAATTCATCGTCAATTTCAAAATAGAGCATTGTTGGTCTCCAAAAATTCCGTCAGGTGCGCAAATTAAAACATTTAAAATTCACCGAGTCATTTGATCAAAATCGAAATCGATTTAATTGCATTAATAGAATCGTTTTACTTGTGGAGAAGCCGCAGCAGCTGGTGCTTGGGGTGCAGCAACTGCGGCCCCAGCACGATTACATGTTCCTAGGAATCGATCCCAAGGTGTGCAAAACACCAAGCCTATAATTCCATTTACTAAATTTCTGACTGGTGTATTGTCCCTTATTCCTAATGATTGGTCGATTATTCCGCTAACGTTTCCTTGGTAGACATTCTGAAGAATTTTATCCACTTGACCCAAAATGTGGGCGTTTGATGGGCGGGGTCTTGCAGTAATTCCTATAGCAGCTAGTATTCCAGTTGAAGCTTGGGTAGCCGCATTCGACGAGGCGGGGGCAGAAGTTACTGCCGCCACCGGAGCTGGTGTAACCGCGGGAGCTGTGGCAGGCACTTCGGTGGCCACCACATCTTGTCTTCCAATAGCCACCGGTGAGTTATTGTTGAATGCAGAGTACACGGTGGGTTGGGATTTTTTTGAATTCTCTGACTGCTCCGCTATCGCCAGCAGGTACTGTTTATGATCATCACAGGAATAATTTATTACAATGCCAGAATACAAACTGCCATAGAAAACACATTGATAATCAAATAAATACTAGCAGTATTTTACTTCGGCGATCAAAGTTTTCGCCTCCTTCTCAAAAGCAGTGTCGTCGGGCTTTAAAAGTTTTTGTAGCACTAATGGAGCCAAATCCGATTCATTTTCTCCAAAAACCTATACCATAGCATATATTAAAAATACACAACAATTAAATTCAAATGATTTTTTGACACTTATTTAAAGCCTCAAGAAGATTGACAACTTAATTTTGTATGATGTTTGAAGAGATTTTATTGGTAAGTTATTCAGATATTTTGGTGGTCCACCCGATATTTAGCACTAAATGCAGGAATCACATTCACATGCACTGTATTTAGCATAAAGTACATGTAATTACTTAATACAAGAAAATCTTACCACTGTATGAACGCCAAAAATTATGGCTAAAATTGAGAGGGAGATGTGTATGTTCATTGTGTGTACAGTGAGATTTAGTGTTGAACGAAATGTGACACGACACTTGCTGGAATATTACCTTTTACCTCTGTTGTTTTATATATGTTCTAATATTTCAGTATTAATCGAATCACTAACCAAACAAAATTAACCTAAATAAGTAATATATATGCATCAAATATTTTTTCTAGTTTTGCGCTGATTACATTTTGAATGATCATACAACATTTACCACGATTTTCTCTTTCTATAATTCTGGACTACATATGCATCTGCGAGACCGCATGCTATGCACTATGCACTACAATTTTAATCGCTGGTTGCATTCTCCGACTTTCTCGAATTGACCTTTAATTAATAGTCCGAAACTGGAATACCTTACACGTATTATGCTCCATTTTTGATGGAACTTGAACTTCTAAAGTGCCATACATTCTTGAAAACAATTATTAAAATTAGCACGAGAGCAGCTATGAATACTTCTCATTAGTATCCAACATTAATTTTTGCCTGGACTAGATTCGTGACAGCCTGTCGGACAAAATGGACAGATGAACTGACAGATGTATTATTTCATCATTCAAACAAAAAGATGCATTTTTATCCAGCCGAATGGGTGTATGATAACCGAAACCGTGTTCATTGTATTAACTATTTGCAGTATAAGCTATCAGCTTATAATAGACAATTAACAAACTATCCATGAAAAGTTGGTCAGATTTAGGTTGCATATAAGTGCACTAGCGAAATATTGCAAAGGGTGGGTAAATTCCCACCCTTTCATTTCAAATTCCCATTAGAATTATTCGAGCTCTATTCCTAAAAAGTCTCCAAAAGGGAGAGCAGCCACAGGTGAGTGATTGATGTCAATGTAAATAATATGTAAAACATAAAGTACACGACAGAAAAACAGACATCTAAACAACAATTTTAACACAAGAAAAATAAAATTAATGTATGATTTTTATTACTGGGCGTGCAAGTTTTGTCTTACATTTAATGGTAATTTGTACACTTAAATTTGTTTGTACTTATGGTTGTACCAATAATATGGCGATGATTTTGTAATTTGCACGAATCGAAATGGAAACGTTTCATTAACTAAATGAATAAATATTGGGAAAGTCGATCCACTTTTTTAACAGCCGACGGGGAAAACAGCAAAAAGATGGCCGAAGCAATATAGAAATACTGTCTAATATTAGGCACTTTTTCTATGGATTGCATATATTTACGAATATATTTCTTTCTTTTTGCAGAGATGCACAGTTTGTAATCTTTATGTAATAATCATGGTTTGCTTTTGCGTTTTTGTTCATTGCAGATGAATCCTCAAAACTGAAGATTTTATATTTTTTTAATACAGAAATACACATTTTTAAATAAATGTAATATAGTATTATGGATATCTTGACTAAAAAAATATAGGAGTCAGCTTAGGGGAACTGCAATTCCAAGTCTATTTTAGAAAGACAAAATCTTAATTAATGCCGTAATTTCGATGTGGGACGAATTGTGGCAAAATTAAATGCAATTGTTCATGGGATGAAGAATTAAGCGGCATGCAATGCAATGCAGCGTGGGAAACTATTTCGTATTATACGGTTGGTGCACTCATTGTCAGTATGCATAAATAACTTGCTTTTTCTTTAATTTTGTGGCTTAAAACGTAGAATTTGCTTGTAATTCATTTGTGATTAGACTGCATATTTATTTGACTTTAAATATTTAGTGGTTTACAAGCACATTTGTCCGGAATTGGTTATCAACAGGTTTTGCATATTCAGACAGTGTCTGAGCACGTTCCCCGTACTCTGTCCAACGGATTGCAAAGCACAATATTGAGGAGAGAATTAACAACGACGCCAATTGTTTCTAAGGATGCAATTCTGAGTCCGGTGTCAACGACTCCAGTTACATTTCCCATTTGAACACTCTGTACTAGTCCATTCACTTGCGATAGGACTTCTGTCTGGTGTTTCTGGATAGAGTTGGTGGGTTTTGTGACATAGGGTGTTTGCGTCGTTAATAATTGTCGACTGCCCCTCAACCCACCGACTTTGTGCAATTCTTCCGATTGGGCAGCAAACAATGCTGCTTCTATCGTCTCTCTTATTTTGTCTTCATCAATCAAAGTTGCGGCTCGATTTCTTTCTGAAGCCTTTGAAAGTTTATTGGAAGTGGAAGTAACATTTGCTTCAGCTGCCAACGCTATTAGATACTTTCATCAATAAAAAGCCAATTTAGCATAGATGACCAAATTACATGACTTAATTCAAATTACACTGAAAATTCGAAATTGCAATTGTAATCTAATCACGTGGGCGCACATTTCCCTGATATCAAATTACTTTCATGCTACTTCATTGTAATTTGAACATTTCAATTAAATTACACGAATCCAAATTACATTGAAAATCGAGATTACAGTTCTAATCAGGCTTTGCAACGTAATTATTTAATACGTAGGTGCACATTACCTTCATTTAACAAATATTACAGATTACTTTCGTGTAATTTAATTATATGAAATTAGGCCATATTTGCCAATTAGAAATTATTTTAAATTTGATACTGACATTTAAATATTATTAATTACAATTTCTATTGTAAAATATAATAATTATATAAAAGTAATCTCAAAATTGATTTCGGACAACCTCAGGGATAACCAACCTAAATTCATATACACCTTTTATATCATAATATTTAAAATTATTGAGTCAGATGATTATCATACATTTAAAAAGTTGGATTTGTAATTTTTTAATAGGCTTACTTGAGCAATAAGTTTCTTGGCTTCTTTTTGGAATTCCGTGTCTGTTGGTAAAATAATTTTTGCAAGGACGGCATCCACAGTCACTTTCGGAGCCGTCGACGATGGTAATTTATTAATTGCTCTTTCACTAATTTTCTTCGTATATATTGGAAAACATGTTATCTGTTCAGGTTTAAATACAGCGCACATAACATTAAAATTGATAATGAATCATAATAATGCATAACGATTTAAAAGAATTCATGAATTTTTCATACCGTATTAATAAATAGAACTATCAAAATAGAAACAAAAAAGTGACTCTCCATTTGGTTGTCGTTTATTCTGTTAATTGGAGAATTGACGGATTTTTTAATGTTGTGATGCTTGTTAATTGATTTGACAATTAATAGTTGTGGGTGCAGTTATGTATCAATGTTTTATAGTTGTTCACGCGTGCCTGCACTGATAATTGTGAAAACCTACGATGTTTATTTTCTGAGTGAACCACATTAAATCGCTACCATTAACCTAGAGAATTCTGCCAACTTTGAAAGGCATCTGGAATAGCAAATTGATAATTAAGGAGAAATTCTCGAAATCTATTGACACATATATCACATGATTTATTGCTGTACTATGTGGACTTGAATGCACGCGAGTTCCCATTATAGCTCGTTCGTGTGTCTGCACGTGCACATGTACATTATTCCTAATAGTATCTGTTCACGCACTATACCATTGTATGCTAATAATTAATAATTGGGAATCTAAATCAATTATGTACACAAATACATTACAAGTATTAACACTGAAAAACTGTTAAAAAACGGTTTCAATGATGATTGTTAAAATTCTAGGCGTAATTTAAATTATGATTGCCGGGATTTTTGCGATCACAATTGCTAAAGTCATTTACAATATTTTTCACCCAAATCGAAAATATTTCCCAATTTAAAAAAAATCGTGGTAAAATAGAAAATGTGAAAGTCAATAGTTGATCTTGTTGAACCACTTTTTCGGTGTCGGTCTTTTGGCATTTACACGTAAAGAGATCTAATCCATCATTCGTAATTTGTAATGTCAAAACATACATATTTGCATCTCTATTATTTATTAACACGTATTCATGTATTTTAAGGGTATTCATGGTGTACACAGAGAAGTACGCAGTGTGAACTAAACCTAAACTCAGCAGAGAATCGGAAAATACGGTATGTGTAAATGTGTATGTGCGATATATTTACATGGTTCACATTTACATATTTAAATACGGTCACAGATATCTAATAAAATATGAATATAATACGGTACATACAAATGTGAAAAGTTGCGCACATCGTTTCACAATGCACATTCTGTATCTGTCACAGTCACATGCATTGCTGATGTGACCGTGACACTACGTTGGATGTATGATTATTAATTGAATGATTCTAATTAAATAGCAGCAAAAATCTTCGTGAATATGTATAGGAGGGTGGATGAGAAGTAGAAAAAAAATCCTACTAGAATGTATTTTTTGAAGTAAAAACAGTTAAAAGAACAGACCGGAGAAAATTAGGTGTTCAACTTTAACTTGAAAATTTATTCAAACAGTTGAAATAAATACACAAGCAATTCATTGAATTTTACTAGTATTTTTGTATGTATATTTAAACAATAAAACTTCGAAAAATTAGTTAATTTTTAGGTACTGATAATTAGACTTGTAGAATGCTTGTAGAGGAGACTACTAGAGAGATTAAACGATATTTTTTTCTAATGCCAATTCAATGAAAAATATTTGAAGTGTTTGGGGTAAGTTTGACAGAATTTATATTCAATTCAAGCGAGGCGAGATATTACTTTAAGAATTTTTTCCGAAAAAACCCGTAAAATTACAATAAAACATTTGTCTTCCGAATGGCTTGTATGGATATCTTCTCTGAAGATTTTCTTGCTTGAGTCCTTGTACCTGGGTACAAGGACTCTTAGCA
>JABASC010005203.1:0-10577 GCA_019776185.1 Plutomurus gul
AATACTCGGCTTCAATTGCGGGGTGCGCCCTACGATCGTACTTCTGTATAGTGCGGTCGTACTCCTGTAGTACATACACATACATACATTGCTTTCAGGTTCACTGCAGTATATTGGATGTGCAGGTGTGCTGTCACAGCCAGTTACATCAAGTTGATTTTCAGAAGCAATGGAAGATAGCATTTTTTAATATATTTGGTCAAATATGTAGGTAGTTATGACACAATGAAAATAGAAACCGATTTTTATATTAACTTATATATGTAGTAAATGTATTAATTAATTTTTAATCTAATTGTTCTACACGATGAGCTTGTGTATTAAATGCAGCTTAATTATTTCCTCCTTCGAAATCTGCTTTGATTTGGGTGACAATCCCATTTCAATGAATGCATTGAAAATGCATTGAAATAAAATAATGCAACGAATGTACGATAATACAAAATAAAACAAGATTAGCATCCAAAAAATGTGTACATCAATTAATTTCAAGATCGGAGAATACTAATGCTAATAGTTAGTTATAATAGTACTAAAATTATCTTAGCAATTTCATTATTTCGCGTTAGAATGATTATCATTTAATTCACACAGAATTTGGAAGTCGTCCTCATCGATTCCGGTCCCTTTTCCACCTTCAAATAAAAAATATTTCGATGGCCTATCCACAATGTTGAATATTTCGGAATTTTCAAAGGTTTTCCTCTTCTCTTCATCCGAATCGCTTTTGTCCACCCATTCAGTCTCTGATAATGCAAATTTCCCGCCATTTCTCATTTGCTTCTGAATGGTCTGGAAAACACAGTGTAACTTTTGTTCCTTTGACTTTATTTCCTCAGAATGTCTGTTCAAAAACGGAAAAATAATCACCAGTCCAGCTTGAATTCTGTCGATTACCTTGTCGATATTATCCCACGATGTATTTTCACAGAAAACCAGTTGATTCACAGAAACGGATCGAGTCCCGACTATTTCACAATCCCCCTCCAAGAAAATCCTGCTAACACTTGGCGCCAAAATGTCCAAATCTAAAATGCAACCGTCCAAACTCAATTTCTCCAACGACGGACAGTAGGCGTACAACGGAAGTTGCCCCAAATAAAACAAATTTTTCAAATTTGGCAGAATGACTGGAGCCGAGCAAGTAACATTCTCCGTTGAAGCCAGTTCCAAGTCTTCAACAGATTTCGGTAACAAAGAAAAATCCAACTGTACGCCATCCAGTGTCATTTCCCGAAGAATCATTCTATCGCTATTCCAACCCACAATAACCCCATTTGCGAAATCCAGGGTTTCAAGTAGTGCGCAAGGTGCCAAATCCACCGTTACTTGTTCCCACAACTCAATGAACAATCTCCGCAAGTTACTAACGTCCACAAAATCATTCAGCACAACACCCTCCTCCAGATCCACCTCATTGCGCATAAACGTGACGCAGCCTCCGATCTCCAAAAAGTGAGGAGCAATTATCCCATTCAGATCAATGATTATCGAGTGGTCCATATCGTACAGAATCAGCTTCTTGATCTCTCGTATAAAGTGAAGGGGAATTAGAAGAACCGTCTCACCGTTCACATCATTGTACACGATCGAGCTAAGTTCTAGATCTTCCCAAATACTTATATCGTATTCATCTATCGCTTTGCCATCATCATCTAAAAGGGTGAATATTTCCCCGAACGATAATTCTGTTGTCGTGTTCCATGAGCTGAAAAAATGCTCCAAAATTGTCGCAGTAAATTCTCCTTCAAGGCAGAATCGAGTGAATTCCCAATCGGTCGGATCAACAAAAACCTTGCAGAATTTCTCCAATTCTGTATTCATGGGCGACATGTTGGTTATGCAGCAGGTACTTTTTTCGATAAAATAGTGTTTAGATGCTTCATTCCATAGGGAACACACCTGACGACACATTTTCAGTTCGGGTAGGCCCATATGTGAAAATAGATTTTCCAAAATCTGGTCACGTAATAAGAAAATGTATAAATTAGAGCTGATCTTTTTATTTTACGGTCTTTTGGACCCCAAAATGACACTTTTGTCCATGTTTCTGTCTGAAACTAATTTTATTAGAAAAACATTTACGAACAAAAATATTTTCTCTGTAGGTCATCAACGAAAAATTAAACTGCGATTCAAGAATGAAGATATAATGACTCTAACAACTACCAATTCAATTAACATCGGATTTAGATCCCCATTGTTGCAAAAAGTTGTGAGAATGTCAATTTCCATTTCTCGTTTATTAGGGTTCACTTGACGGTCAAAATTATCAGGGTACACTGGAGAATATGATGAATTGATCATAAAAAATTTGAACAAGGCTATAACTAAATATAACGCAGAGTGCACCATGAAGTGGGTAGCAAAACTGACAATAAAACTGACAATAGAAGTTTCCCTTTGGGGGGATGTAGTGTAACAATGGTAACATGCCGTTCAGAAAATCTTCCACCCTATTCACTGAATTGAATGCAACAGAGGGACTAAATATATAATATATAAAGACCTTTCAATGTCCTTACTCCGTACCCTACAGTTAAAAGTCATAATAACATATTTTACGAAGTGAATTTCAAGGTAGTTTTGGTCATTGCCAGTTTGAACTACAAGCGGTGTCGTTAATGGACATTTTTATCCATAATGGTATACATGAAAGTTAAAGGCTCCACGGTGAATTAACAGATCCTTTCTCGATCTGACCACAGGATGTGCCAGTTTTGACCGTTGGCCACTTTCTATTTGAGTTTGAACTCCAAAAAATCCGCTCCTGATTGAAATGATGAATAATGATTGTGATTGGAGAGGGGCAGAGATAAGATGATTTATTAGTAAACTCTGTCGCAACAAAGATGATTGCCGAAATCAACGCAGTGTGCAGCTCAAAACTGAAAATATACAAATTAATCAAATAAAAAGTATCTAAAAGGGTCACTTCAGTGGTACTGTATTCTTTGGTGTTATTATTACTTAATTAAATGGTAACGAATAAATGTTGTAGAGGTCTTAGAGGTGGTTATAGAGAATTTTACAGGAATCATTAAGTACAGCAACTACCATAAATGTGTCTGTAATGAGATCGTTAGGTAATTTGAATCATTTACAAAATCGTACAAGATGCAGACCATTTCAATTGTATTAAGATCAGATGAAATTATCATTTAGCTTTTGAACAAAGTTTATTTTCCTTGTCTACCTCAAAAGTATAATTCATATAGAACTCTGTCAAAACTGTAGCTTCCACATTTCATTAAATTCCACGTAAATACAGAGTACGGTGCAGTGTTTATGTAAATATTTAACACTCCCACGAATTCACCGTCACCACCCCAAAGTAAACTACTCGTAACTAATTGCACATCACGACTTAACTACATAACTCAGAAACAACAAAACAAAATCGCTCTGTCTTTTGCGTTTTACATTTTCCTAAAATGTGGAGCTACGGCAAGAAAAGGGTTCTGAGGGACCGGTGAAAAGAGAAGGAAATTTTTAAAATGGGACATCTTCAATGCCAATAATAAATGTGTGTATAAATTTTGGCGATATTCGCCAGCCGTCCACTGGTGATGTTTAGTATGCGATAGCCGATAGGCTTGAGAATCTTAAATTAGCAACATCAATTTGCAAGCCGTGAATTCTGAATCATCTTTAAGATTTTCAAACGAGTCTAAGGATCCCTTCTGCTGGTTCAACTGACAAAATTGTAAGAGCGGTGGATCTCATTTCTTGAATCTCTTTGATTTCTTGCTGGGCGTGTAGCTTGGTCGGTCGAGGTCTTGCCAGCAAAAGCTTCATCATCAGCCCCGATTGAAGAAGGTACGAAACTTTGCCTGAAATAAAAATTAAATTCAAACATTTATTTATCCGCGTAATTAAACCAACTCCGCAGTTGTAACATGTTATAAAATATTTATATTGTTAGCAGGGTTTAAAATTGTCCCTCCGGCTTTCATTTCCCCGTCCCAGTGGTCATTTCCCCGTCCCAGTGGGATGAGACAAAGTAGGAATTTCCAGTTCAATTTTCTCGCTCACTATTTAATGTGTCTCATTTTTCTAGTGGGAAAAATTCCCACTTTTCATATTCCAAAGTTAAACCCTGCCTGTAAGTAAATTGTGAGGAGGACCTCGAAAAATGGAGTAGCCAGGCCGCAGAATCTCCAACACTCGCAGCTGATGCCGACAAATATCTATCATACGAGTGAGCATAGTTATTTGTTGAGAGTTGGAAGAAATCATGTTGATTGCCAACATATTATTAATTTTCTCGGCAATATCAAATTCCAACTCCAAGAACAAATGATGGTTCGGGTGCACTTTTTTCTGGTATGATCTCGCAACTTTATCAAGATTCTGGAAATTTCTCAACGACAAATCTTCCGGAACATCGTCAACCAGTTTTTGAAACTTCGCGTTCAATTCTTCAATATTCTGAGCTTCAGTTTGCCGGTTGCAAAGATTGCACCGCCATTCTGTATCCTCGTCTTTTGGCGCAATGGGTATTAAATATCCAGAACAATTTGTATCAGTTATTATTTCCCTGCAATTTACTGCAGAAAAGTAGGTTCCCAATTCTGTGGGATCCTCGCAACGTTTGCAGGAACATGAAAAAGAAATAATTCCTCATCAGATTCGATTGTCGCTCATAGGTTGGTATCCAGGTGTCTTCATAAAAAGTTGTAACTTGACAGCCTGCGGGAATATCAACACAAGCTCTCAAGTGATATGAGAATTTCTCGTCAATCAGTCGGTAGCAATTTGGCACGCAATTGTGCGATGCAAAGCTGGCCACTTTGTAAAGATGAGCACCGCTCCTTCAAGAGTAAATTTATCATATTTTTTAAAATCAATTTAAAAAAAAGGAATTCGTAATTCCCAGATTATTAACACTCTTACCTTGGTTTATCAAGTTGGTAATCTTCCCCACCAAAGGAATTTACAGCGATAGCCCCTAAAACATGTCGAATTTCAGTCGCGTTAAATTGCGTTAATTTGCAAGTATTTTGTATGAATTCAACACAGACGGCGAATTGTATCGCTCCAAAAGGGTCCGCCATTTTCTCTACGACGTGTGACTGCAAGGATGTAATGTTTTCCCATTGTTTTGAACTTTTCTCCTTCAGCAAAAGTCCCCTTAAAACATGAACTTGCCTGTAAATGTTCGGCATGCTGAGGTTTAGATCGAATCTCACAGATTGCTTAGAAAAAACAGCGCACTCAAAATCTGTATGACTTATAACCTGCAATGAACAAATTATTTATCATTAAATTCATTTTTGAGTTTATTGTCGAAAGCTTGACATAACCGCAAACAATATGTATCATCATCTAACAATTTAATAATTTGTCGTTAATTTAATTCCATTTAAAGTTAAAAAATTCAGTTAATTGTCCAAAGCTCGACGATGAATTTAAAATAAAGTACAAACATTATTATGTGTTCACCCCACTTCTAAATTAATTAAATTTTTGTGATTATATAAGTTTAATTGTTTACTTGTTATTTTAGTTACTGCCACTTAATTATTCTCGCTGCTACTTCAAATAATCATTGCTTGATGATGGATGACACATTACCTAGGTAAATGTATATTGCTACTACCGATTTCGGGCTCATACGAATCATACGAGACATTAAGATATTACCTTTTCGCACTGTGCATTGCAAACTGGCCATTTGCAGGATGTACAAGTGTAATAGGGTTCCTCTAGAAAGCAAAAACAACTTAAACACAATGCTTTGAGAATTCTGTCCGATGGTCCAGAAACTATCGGTTTCTCCTTCAGAATTACTTCCCATTGTTTTATATTTCTTGTAGACACCAAGTAGCGCCCAAATTCTTCCGATGATTCCACTCTCAAGGGGAAACACTTTGGCCGATGGCGTTTCCAGTCTTCTTTCTGACATTCTTTCGAACAATAATTGATTTTGCGGCATTTCGAACAACTATCTGACGCATTTTTCGAGCAAACTGCACACTGCATTTTACGATTGCAAGTTTTGGACTGAGCAAGTAAATGTTTTTCTCTAGTTCAACTCATTGACGTAACTACAGGCCAGAATCCGAATTTTTATGGGGAGGCTCAAATGTATCCTTTGCATGTTGAGTTTGTTCCGTCCACCTGCCTCTGCCCTATCTGTTCTACGTTAATTTGATTTTCCACTAAGACGAGCTGATGTTTATGTCACTATTTCAACTATCACTAGCCTTCGGTTTGTGCAAATAGTATTAACGTGGAAACTACAGGAAGCAGACACTCAAGATAAAATTGCGATAAAACTTTGTGCAACAACATTTTCCCGGAATGGAATTTTATTATGTCGTTGACTCGTGCGCGAACAAAATGTAATTTATGACTAATGACTAACCCCCTAAAAGTTTGAGCGATGCTCTGGTTTGCTAAAAGCGAAAGAACTATAAATGAAGAATGGACTAAGAATGTGAAAGAAATGTGAATGTCGTTATTGATATACTAATAAATATGTGCATAAATGAGTCACCAGCCAGCATTGGGATTGGGAGGCATTAATTAACATGAACAAAATTTTACTCTGTCTCAAGATTTGTATTGCATTAACTTTGAGTATAATTGCAGTGTAATTTAGCTGCATTTAGTCATCATTTGTACTATTTATTAGTAAATTGTAAAAGTGTAAAAAATGTAATGTATGAATGGTTTATCACTTTGTCACTACGATTGTATGTGTTTCGTATCGATCCACTCATTCACTTTTAAACACGAGTGAATACCTTAAAGGAAAACAAGCTTTCCATGTCCAACATAGAGACACCTATTTCCTGTGTAAATAGACGAGTCGGTCGGAATAATATTTATGCAATGTGCGTCATTACTTCCACTGTTTTCCTTTGTTGTTCTTTGTGTCATCATGTTTGGCCCAACAGTCAGCAACGGTGACCATAATTTTTTAATAATCACATGGCATTTCAAAACTTGTTTAACTAAGGATTGCAAACTCGTTCTCGTTGGCAAATATCACTATTAGCATGGATTATGGATGCCAACAAATTTTAGACCTGTGGATTCGTTGGAACAATGTGTAAACATTTTGAGGAGGGCATCAGTATTTATTACCAATTGATATTGAGATGCATTGAGATTATTACAACTTTCGAAGGAGCGAATGTGTACTCTTACGAATGGCATGTCAATTATTTCTGCTAAAAAATCAGATTAGTTCAGTATGTATCAGATACTCGCAATAAAAATTAAGACGACGATATGTGATTCAGACTGCACACACTGCACACTTTAAACTTATCTTTATTAGGGCACGCTCTATCGATTGACACGAACCTAGAACCATTAACTCAGGGACATTAAAATCCTGCATCAGCAAGCGCTGTTCATAATACCTGTATCTTCATTCAACTAAAAAATTGTTCAATAAAAAGAACGCCTCTAAAAAAACTACATGCAAAAGATTTAAAAATCTCAGAAAATGGGTTTTTGGGCAGCCTTTTTCGATTTGTATAATCACGGGTGTTTATGGGAGGGTGACTGGTTGGTGGGGACGATGGCTCTACTATTTTTGGTAGCAATACTCAGCGGTGTCATAATATTATTGATTGAAGTTTGTGTCTTTCACAGAATATTACTTTTTGATTCGGTGAGACGATTCTTCGTGCACTTGGGAAAATCTCTGAAAATGTGGCACAGCAAATCCCGTAAATATTTCGTACAAGGTGGACAGTAAATCATCATCAGTTGCAGGTATCATCGTCACAACCGCATACAATTGTAGTAAATTGTCTTACCATACTTAATTATGATTACAGAATGGGTTGTAATTTTAATTTCTAGATATTACGAAACATTTTTCATCAATTATCCCAAGAAAGGGCCTAGACCTAACTATAATCTTTTTAATCACTTAATGTAATAAAAGTATTAAATTGAACAAGAATATAATGAACCTTTTAGCTTTATTTGCATAATAAAATATCGTATTTGCTCGTTTAGCTGACGCACTATAATGATTAGTTATATTTGAAATCAAAATCCTTTAGTTAAATTATTGCCATTCCAATTTCGTCATCTTCAAACGTTCATTGCAATAAATTTGAAAATATGGGCAACCACAGCATTTTTCTGATACATTATTTTATTTGCTACTTTAACATGGGATATTATACACTTTTAATACCTTTTCGACTAAAACAGGAGAAAAGTTCTTCACCTTCTTCTGCATTTAAATGTGGTAAATGTGTCAATTCATTTTACGTTGTACACACAAACAAATACCAGCGATTTATTTCTGGTGTTATGCAATTCTGCATAGGAATCGAATATTTCATGATGTGGAAATTATTTCGGTGGGACGAGAGCAAAAACAATTATTGGAACTACGTATACTTCGGCACCATTGTAGTCAATACCGTTTATGGGTTAGTCTTAGTGTACACCTTTTGGTTCAGAGCAGATTTGATCTCTGATTTCTTGCAATCAATTCAGAAAATAGAATTTATGGAAAACCCCAAGAGAAAATCGGATATTTTGAAGGTAAGCGCAATATTCTCCGGAAAATACAATGTAGATCTTCAGCAGGGGTTTGCTGTTCATACCCCCCAAAGAGGAAGAAATTTAACACGGTCATGATAGGGAAGGCGGAGCTAATTACATTTTTAACAGTGATTGTAGGAAGGATTCGCATAATCCACGTCGTGATTTATATTTTTAACGCTGAATTTTGTTGTAGATACAGATTCTGGTAGCCATCTTGTGTTTCTTTCGTATTGGATACGCGCTGGCCGATCCGACTTTTTACAGTTACACTAACAGTGGTTTTGATAAATATTTTTTCCCTCGTTTAATGGGATTGTATGAGAAAGCTTACTGTGAAATGGATTCATTGGTGTTTGGAGAGCGTTGCAGCCTGGTGTCTTTGTACTCAGGAATTAATGGGAAAACTGTCCTAGCAGTTGTCCATATGATGTTCCTTATTCCCTCCGTGGCATTTGTCTACTTTTATCCACTTCTCCTTTGTCTCGTTGCCATCAGTCAAAATGCAATTTTGAACGGCTTCAGCAAGTACTACCTCTCACCTACTCTGTATGGACAAACGACAAATAACGAGATCAAATTCGAAAAGGTCAGTCCAATTTCTCACATATTTTTTGGTTTTTATTCGCTTTAAATTAATCATTTTTTCTTCTAGATTTTCAACGCTTACGAAACTTTAAAATTCCATACGGACTTGATAAATGCCACTTTTGGTTTAATGCTCTTGTGTTTCTTGGCCGTGAGCACTCCTCTTTTTGGTATTGTCAGTGGCGTAATTTTCTCTGACTACGACATCGGACCAGCATTCCTATTTTCGTGGATTAATTTTTTTGCCGAACTTTTTGTCATTCTAATTTTAGCTGCAGAAATCGATAAAAAGGTCCGTCTCAATTCATCGTTTGTAGAACCTGTGCTTAAAAAATTATTCAGCAAATATTTTAGCGCGACAATAACAAGATTATAAGCGAATTTTATTTGCAATGTATTTTTGGAATAAATGGTACTGTTGTAAAACCATATCATTGTTGAGAATTTCTAATGATAAGGCAATTTTTTTTGGTTAGCCGGTATCCAGCAAAAATACTTTTGCAATAATCAGTTAATCAAACTAAGCGCTTTTAATCATAGCCCATTCTTGTATTAAATACATAATTACATTACACATTATTTTTCTAAAAAGGCGAGCAAATTTTATTCGTGGATTTCATCAAACAAAAATTTGGATCACGTTGACATGAAAAAGATTTCAATGATAACACTCGATCTACAAATGAGTAAAGTCGCATTAAACGGTGCGGGTTTTTTCATCATGAACTACAAATTCGTTGTAACGGTACGAATACTAAATTAATAATGTGTAACGTAATTAATATTCTCGTTCAGTATGATCTTCAGAATCTCTGGATTTCAAAAGTTCAATTTTCTTCACATAAACCGTTTTTTGTTACAGTTCATCAGTTCGATGGCGGCCTACGCAATAATAGTAATTCAATTTAAATCTTCAAAGTAAATTTAATTCTAAAATGATATCAAGAAGGTTTACATATTCGGTGGGAATAAAATTATATGAATTGTCGTATATCATTATTTAATAGTATTTGGAGTATTAAACTTTAGGCTTCTTCTTCGGTGATCAATAAAACTTAGGAAATTGCTACATCCTGCACATGTCGATTGTCTGCTTCTGGAAATTATGATTGAAATCACATAAAGCATTGCTCATCTGTTCCCTGACGTGTACAATATAATTATATATACACATACTCTTTCTTTCTTATTTGGTGACCGAACTCCAGTACCCTTACACCCTGCCGCCCCTGATATCGTCACAACAATTATGAATAATCTCAATTTTCATATGAATTTCATTGTAGGCTTTTCTAGTTCTACGGAAGTGCTAATTATATCATGAATTATATTTATTCAGCTAACTGAAATCTAATCGTTCTCACTAATTACTTGAGTACAGGGTTCGCTAAAAAGCAAAAAAGCAGAGACAATTTCGGATGTTTTGGGTTTATTGATGCTTTTTTGCTGTTTTCACGCTTTTTTGC
>JABASC010005204.1:0-10576 GCA_019776185.1 Plutomurus gul
TACTCAATTCAATGTCAGCAATCACACAATTTGACAGGGACTCCTGGAGTAGTAGCTACGCAGTCTAATCGTAGTCCACAAGGGTCCAGGTTCGATGGTTCGAATAGTGGTTCGTAAATTCCTATGCAAAAAGGAACCTGTCTAATGCTCCAGCTACACTACGATCGTAAACAGAGTTAACTGGCGAAATATGCAAATGCATTGGTAGCAGCTACGCTGTCGATGCGCTCGCACGGTAACATTAACGCTGATCCTTTACTAGCATTGAGTTCTTAGTTTACCACTATTTTAGATGGTATACTACATATCAACTCCAACTACACTGCCCAAAAGTTAACCGTGTTTTAATGCGAGAAAATAGAGGAAAATACAAAATTTCATTGAGGATCTTTGTTTTGTTATTTACTGCGTGTGGCACATGTGGCTTCGAAAATCATAAATTTCAATTTTCGATTTTTATATAACAGTGAGAAAGAAGAAATTGAGAAATTGCCACCTGTTTAAACAGTGGTTTTGCTACCGTGTAAAAAATTTTACCGGCATAAGTTAACAATTAAGTGTAGTCACGAGTAGTGGTAAACACTGTAGTAAACCAATAGTACATAAGTTTACCATCGTAGTGTAGCTGGAGCATAGCAGTAGGAGTATTAACTCCGTCAAGCTGTTCATGCAAATTGCACATCATTTCCTACATAGTCAGCGTTCTGATCAAGGGAATGTGTGTTTACCTGGCAGGGCAGGGAAGATAAGCGCGGTACACAAGCTGCCTATATTGATACGGAGCTGCATAGTGGCGTTGCAAATGACCTCGGCGTGAGGCGAAAAATGTGTTTGTGACTTTGAGTTTCTTGACTACATTTACTTATCTGTTGAAAGGTCGGATTAATGGTAGGACGGTTGGAAATCTGACTATCAGTGTCCGGTAAATCTGAATAAAAGAGAGCTGGCAATACTCGGCTTCAATGTGGGTTGCGCCCTACGATCGTACTTCTGTATAGTGCGGTCGTACTGCTGTAGCACATAGGTATATCACACAATTATGCCGAGTTCTGCCATTGGAAAACAAATTCAAGTGTCCCTTTTGCTTTTGTCGTCTTCCAATGGGTAGCTGAGTACTAATAATTTTACTGAGCGAGTAAAATAGTAAAATACATACAAATACATACAAATAAATACTAGAAAGCATACACCTTACATATTACCTAGAGCTTCTAATTTATGATGTTAAAAGTTGGAAACACAAAATTGGCTAAAATTTGAAATACAATAAGAAACTCGTCGAAACCACTAAACCATAGTTGGTCAATAAATGGTTTAATGACGGTCTATTTACTTTTATAGTTAGAAATATAGTTTTAGTGTACGATCCACTTTGTGTGTTGGTTGGCGTCCAAACAAGCCCTTTGCTGCATGTCAACGGAAATTACCTGGCCATTGAGAATTGTTGAAACCGAAACCAGCAAGAGGTTGGTAATGCGCGATGGGAAAGCAATATCACGGAGGAGGAGGACAACAGCAGATAACAATAGAGAGACATTCTAGAGCGCAATCAAGCTTAATTTTAGTTAGAAACGTCAACGCGTTTCACTTTGTTGTCATTTCGTATTCTTGATGTGAAAATCTCCGTTCCTTTACGGGATTCATTTTCGTGGTTTTGCTGTTGATTAAGGAAATCGATCTGATTGCACTTCTCCTCGTGAGCTCCCTGGCCTTACACCAAAAAATATCCCGCTGTTCTTCCACAAAGATCACTACGACTGCATATTGTCAGTCTGAACACGGCTAACTTGTTATCTGCGGTGGCCAGGTGAAACATGAAAACACATTTCTGTGTAGGCACACACCAGCACCAGAAATAATGCCATCACTCGTTTTAACAATTCGATGGTCAGATATTTCGACTGACTTGCATTCACGTTCCTCGTCAACGATAAAATGAAAGGAGAACAAAATATCGATTTTATTTACTGAGCTTTATATCCCTGCATTGAACAATGACGTGAAACTGTTTCTTCTTCATGTTTTCTACTGTGAGCTTCCCTGGATTTCCAGGTATCCTTTATGAAATACTGTAAGAGAGAACGAAGTTGTAGACATCGAGAATGCTGAATCAATAAAGGGTCGCTTATTGGCTTTATAATGGCAATTTGATCAATTTTACGTGGCAGCTAAGCCTACGTCTGATCAGTTGGGGAAAATTAAGTTTGAAGCCAACATGCCACCCTTTTCTATTGCTCTTCCAGAAGTAAACATATAGCTTTTAGTTGAGATAGTAATATTTTGTTCTATAAAATTGTTTGTACCTACTGTATAATGCGTATAGCACTTTTAAGCATAAAATGTGACCATGACTTTCACTAGCAGTAATGTTCATTATGCGAGATCGAAATAGCGAAAAATGCCTTTAGGAGAGTATAAAAGCTACATAAAATTAAATATGCCGAAAACATGTGCGTTTAAGAAATAGCAAAAATGTTTTTTCTTCAAAATCATTGACTATTTTACGAAATCATATTCGTCTAGTTAATTATGCGAGAAAAGTAAGCTTCTACTGCAGATGATAAATACATATCAAGAAACTAACGAATTAGAGCGTCCCTTTTCAACTGGGGACACTCATTTAACACTAGAGTCTGTAATCTTTTATATTGATGCAATGTAATGTTTTTGTTTTTGTTTTACTGTTAACAGGAATTAGCGACTTGGGACCGTTCATAGTTTAATCATCAAAATGTTGAAAAAGTTGAAGAACTTTGCGCGAAAATCGGACGAGGTGACAAAGATTGGAAATCCCACAAATATTCAACATGAAGTTCATGTTAATATTAATAAGGCTACGGGCCAGCTGGAAGGCCTTCCGGGTCCATGGATGAGACTTTTGATAAATGAAATCGGGTTAGTAAATACACAATTTATAATCAATTGATATGAGAGATGTAGAGAATATATATTCAATAGATTTAAGAAGAATCTCTCTGTGCATTCAGGTAATACTTATTTTCTAGAGAGTGGAATTGTGCCTACTTTATCGTAACAAAAGGATAGTAGGCTGACCATGAATAAGTTTTTTCGCAACTTTTTCTTGTAGCAAAATTTCTAATTGAAAGCATGTCCTGAAATATAAAGACATTCAATTAAATAAAAGCCAATCGTAAGAACTTGTCATTTGAGTTGATGCCATTAGTCTTTTCCTAAGAAACTTTCCATTTTGCTTTCATGCACTCACTGAATGTGAAAAATTCAGTAACTTTTCATTTTTTGTTCGTCATAACAGAATTGATGAAATAAATAACAAAAACATACGATACCATCCTCAGTTTTATGTTAAATCTCATCACTCCCTTGGTCATGCAAATGAGTGGCCATAAAATTAAAAAGAATCACGTAGGACTGTGAAATCCTCCTGAAAGCAAGTAAATATAAATGTGCAATATAGGAAGGAGACCTGTAAAATTGTTCGTGTCTGAGGGGAATCGTTGCTAGCAACAAGTGTCCTTAAGTAGGCAATTTTTCAGCCACTTTCATTTTATGTCCCGGTCAAACATTTATATATCGATTGATTTCTGCAACTTTTCTCTCCTTCAACCACACACTAAATACACAACGGTGAATTAACCAAACAAAATTGAAATTTCTTCTCTTTCGATTTCCGTATTGCAATCACAACTTGTAGCAGTAGTAAGTAGACCTGAATTTATGTCACACATAACCAATTTCACCAAATACTCAAAAATAAGTAATCAAAAGTGGAGAGAGAGAAAAGTTTCTAGTGGATTTCGGTCGGGTTCACTTGAAAGTGTACGATGAAAGTTGTAAAACATCCGACTCCATATCATTGAAAGAGCCTTTGACTCCGAACTCCAAATTAATCGAGCTATTGACGACGACGACGGGCCAACAGCTTCACTCTTTTCGGCTTTTACAATTTTCCAGAGAAACATTCAAAGATGCTCTACCGACAAAGTTTTCTACATTCAGCTATTAGCTTTCTTTCGACGTATTCCATATACATACACAACTCTGTGTATGGGATAGAGCAGCGTGAAATTCTCTTTCAGTTCCTCCAGCATCTCTATCTCTCTCTCTCTCCCGTTCTCGTCGCTTGCTCCACTACATTGCCAGAGATTTTTCTCACATAGTGAGAGAGAGAGAGAGAGAGATAAAGAGAAAAAATTGGCGAGAAAGAGAGGTGGGCGGATGTTAGACAAGCGGTGTATAATACGCTAACCGAGAATACGGACGTTGTCAATAGTGTAATAAAAATGGGGAAATTCATTTTAAATGATGCGTGTCTCAATTCAATGCTCTCTATAGTAAATGGTGTGTATACACAGTGCACGCTTACTACACAAGTAAGTACTACTGTGAATTGCAAGCTTATATTGGTGTTCAGTGTACACACCTAGAGGCTCTCCAGTTCAATTCACCCTTTACACTATATTCTTTAATGGTGATTGCAGGACGGCGGAAATAGAAAAGAATTCGGAGCAAGCTATTCAGGCTATAAAAATGTTAGCATTCATGAACAACCAACAACCAACGGACTTCAAGCCAACTGCCACCCATGAACATGTTGAGGAAGAGTCTATTGCCATTCAACACGCTCTAGGTAAGTCATTTTGCGACGTAGACACAGAGAGAGAGAGAGAGAGAGAGAGAGAGTTTCGTAGTCCTTCTTCAACTTCTCTCTAATGTCATTATATATTGTTGCCTTTTGATGTGAGTGCTTGATTTGATTTTGACTTGACCCGGTTCCCTCCTCCAAATGCACTTCCCAGCCTAAAAAGCAATATTATACAGGCATTGTGCTAACAGAGTACAGCTGTTTGCCACCATCACCCACTATTTGCCTGAACCGTGTTCAACACACTCTACTTATACACTGTCCTTTAATCAATAACTTTCATCAACCCTTGCCTTGAAACTGTCGTCCCTGAGACGCGCCTCATCAGATCATCTTTGAGTGTATGCATATGCATGACAATGTGGAAAATCCAATGACGACCCAGAACGTCTCAAAATCATAAATGACTACGGACACATAACCAGCAGAGCCAATGTGAGGTTTTCTTTGTACAAATGGTGTGGTTACTGTAAGACTTAAAGTTAGTGATAAGAGGTCACCCCGTTAGCTTAAAGGTGTCACTTGTAGTAGAAAATATCAATGTACCCCATAGAATCGGTGTGAATGCCATTTAAATGTTTGTGCCCAGTTTCTGAAATTCTTCTTGGTCCTGGGAATGTTAGTAACGCCTCTAAAAATCCAGATGCTGAACACAACACTTTGGATAACACTGCGTAGATATTCAGGATGATTCATGAATATATAGTGCATTCGAGGAACCCACTTTGAGTGTATGTTGAATACAGGCTAGCTCAGGGGGTATTCTTCATTCTTTTTCTATCGATTGTTTCACTCGTAGTCTAACTTTGAACTTCCAACAAATTCTTATTGTATATAAAAGTAATGTTTTTAAAATTGCAATTTATTTTCAAAAGACAATTTTTAAAATTTCTAAGGGCGACCAGCGATTGATATCGCTGGTCATAAGTGCTGAGAGTTCAAAGTGCCTGAAATTACTCACACCTAAAAAAAGGATTTAGGGAACTTTGGCTTATCTTTATCCTTCCTATATTAACTTAGCCCTGCCCCTATATCCATTTAATGTTAATTTTTTAGATCTGGGGGGCCCGGGCCTGACGAGCCTGTCCCCTGGATACGCCCACTGTGGTTGCGAAATGGTGCAAAACGTCGTGCCTAGGCAATGATGTAAGATGTACACAGGAAAATGGTAAAAAGGTGAATTGTGACTGTAGGCTGTATTATTCAATATCGATATTGTTTTAGCGATGGAATTACTGGACGCTATATTTATAGTTCTCTATAGATTTATACTTACCAAGGTAATGCATAATGTCGAGTTATTATAATTGTTGTTTAACGGATAATTAATCACTTTGCAAGTTTATAGGGTGTTCTTTTAGCGTGAGGTCTGCATCACTTTGTTCATCAATAGAAAATGTCATTTTTTTCGCATGTGTGTGTAAGTCTATGGAGAGAGAGAGAAAGAGGACCTTTCGATTTTCTCCAGTTTTCGATGCTGACGATAGGGACGTGCGCTGAAAGTAATTCAAGTATGAATGATTGAAAGTCGATATAGTCGTGAAGAGTGAAAGTTGTTGCCATAAGAGCTACAACACCGCAACCGAAGCAAAATGAAAAGCAAAGCAAACTGAAACCAACACCAAAAACCATAAATTCAGCTTTTTATTAAGAAGCAGCGATATATTTAATATATTTTCCAATTTATGTACTCTCATTGATTCCTCTCTCTCTCTCTCTGTTGTCTCTCTCTCTCTCTCTCTCTATCTGTTAATACAACAGTACACAGAGCTGGAGATGTAATAATATTTACTCAAACTAAAAACCTGACGCAGCAGCAGCCAACTCGATGCTTTATTTTTTGTTTACTTTTTAAATAAACCTCTTACGAATCTAACTTCTCAGTCAGTAATAAACTTAAAGGAAAATATTATTTGCAACAATTTTTTTAAAAATTTATCTGAAAAAGTACACAGCAGTATGTTCAGTATTTTTCAATGAACAGCAGACTAAAAGGGATTTTCCAAGGAAAGGTTCTATCTTCGTCATATGAGATCCGATTTCCGTTTTTACACTCGAGCTGATCTGAAGATCGAGATATTTTTCCTGTTGGCATCCCTATAAGCGAAATTTATTCGTCGCGCTTTTACCAGTAATCTGGCTTACCCCAGGGTTAATCTATTTATCTATCGACTGTTAGAGAACTTTCTTCAGTCGCGCTCGTCCTACAATTCCTCTCTCGTAATGCTGATATGCTAAACGCTTAACGCAGTGGTAGTGGGGAAAAATATCTGGCACATTCCTTGGGAGATCTGTTACTGCCACCATAGAAGTCAGAGGATCATAAAACATTTTTTATCTATTCCAACCACCTATGCATAGCAGCAGTGCATGTACGATCATCGAATTACCTTTTAGTCATGCAAATAAATTCATATGCAAACATCCCAGCGTCAAGGTAATGCACCACTACCAGTATATTAGAATCGCGGCGGCAACATGTGTCCTTCCATGGCACACGTAAAAGAACCTTTGTTTGGTTTTAGGGCCTTTAAGGCTTTTCTTGGACCGCAACACGAACATGTTGCTAGTGCATTGAAAAATTGTTTGCTTAATGTTCCCGTGTTGTGTACCTGAAGACCTCATAATGTCAACTCCTCCTTCTGTCAAATCAAGTCATTGCTTCTCAACTATGAATTTACCTGTAGTAATAGGAAATTGCCTGTGAATTTGCAGATGATGATGCCGTGCATACAATTCGGCCGCCCATTCCCCCTAAAACCGGTTCTGGTGCCAATAACAAGGAGGAAAAAAAAGATGGCACATCGGTAAATATGTTAATATAGTGCATTCATTAAATTTGAATTCAATCTCGTTTATTTACTGATAAAATACTGCTGCTTAATTCTGAATTAATTTCGATCAGTGGTTCTCAACAGAAAGTGCTCCTGAATCCTCTGCCTTTGCGATTGTCAATTGTAATTGTTTGTCAGAAAGATATACTTATATAAGTAACCAGATAACCCATAATGAGATTTTTTCAAAGAAAGTGTTGCTTTTTCCCCTCTGACTCTCTAAATAGAGAAAATAAAGCCAGAAAGCCCAAGTGAGTAGACAATTTCCTTGTATTCGACTCTGTGGGCAAGGTGAATCACTGCTTCTACTGAGATTTTCTGCCGCATATCTCGGGCAAACTTGACTCTGTATCCCCTTGTGATCAGAGACGAATCCACGGAAAGATTCCACTCAACTTGATTTTCTGGCTCTCTTCTCCATAGAGACACAGACAAAATAGAGTACCATTTTATTTGAAACATTTTGCTGTGGCTTACCTGATGAGGGGTAATCTTGGATCTGTCTTGGATTGTCAGCACAAAACTGGTTCAAATTGTTTCAATTGTCACTCCATGAGAGGCCAAACTCCAGGTTGAACTGACCTGATGACATAAGAGGATTTTTATATTGTATATTTATCCTGTGAAGGCAGTAAATCAGCTAGATTTACTGTGAGGGTCTAGACTTCAATTTCGGCTTAGTTTCCGTTTTTCGTTCACGTGGGGAGAATTTTTGAATAATTATGAGATGGTATTGGAAGTGAAAATGTAGACAGCCACTGATTTAAATGTTAAATGTACCAATGCACCAATTAGTTTACTGTGAAATTTTGTTCTGCTAATTTAAACGTGGCCTGTATATGCAGGATGGAACACGACCTCCTGTCGAGCATGGAAAGTCTAACCAGCAAGTTAAAGTTGACCCGAGGGCTACGCAGACGGTGCTACGTAAAAAGGAAGACGCGAATGCTCGTCTTTCCGACGAAGAAGTTATGATTGAGATGAGAAAAATTTGCAATCCTAATAATCCCCATAATCGCTTTCAAAAATCCAAAGAAGTTGGCTCTGGGTAAGAGGAGAACGAACGACTCATTCGTTTTGACCTTTTATTTACTCACCTCTGGGTATCATAAGAAAAATATATGCGGGAGTTTGTGGGTTGTGGGAATGAAGAATAGAAAATACTTTAGCTTTACATATTAAAGTATTCAAAGAAACTCATTCGTTGATGCGATTGGTGCTGGGAGTAGAAAAAGTGAAATAATTTCTCCTTTAATCCCAGTTCCACCACAAGGTTTCATAATTACAATTTGTACACTATTTCCAAGTTGGCAGTCTCATAAATGAAGTTTGAAAAGAAAAATCGGGATTATTCTTTCAATTAGTTAATATGGAAAGCCAGAAAACTCACGACTCCACTAATGTATGTATCTCTATCTACGAATATTGAGATAGATAATCATTATAATTACATTATATAGATTAGCTTTACATATAGGGATGGTTGTTAGGGAGCCTTAGTAATCGATCCGCTTACCATAGGAATTTCCATGAATGAGTTACACGAACTAACTAAGGTATTAGCAGCAATGTTAATGGAGTGGACAAAATGTAAGATGAGATGTGCAGCTAGCACACCTTTTTAATTAAATTTATTGTAGCGCGTCGGGAACGGTGTATACCGCAAAGGACATGGAATCTGGTGAACGGGTTGCGATCAAAGAGATTGATCTGACAAGGCAGCCAAAGAAGGAACTCATCCTCAATGAGATCAGAGTGATGAAAGGGTTCAATCATAAAAATCTCGTCAACTTCTTAGACGCGTATGTCGTAGGGGATCAGTTGTGGGTAATCCTGCCTTTCATTCGGCTCATCTTATTAAATTTGAACTCATTCATTCATACCTTTCGATTCCGACTTACAAATACAACTTCTTAGACTATTCCTCAACTCAGCCACTCGTCTTCTATTTACTTCTAAAAACTAATTTATATAACTTTCTACTCGCTTAGAAGGCCGCTCTGTTTTAACTATTTTCCTTGCTAATATAAACAACAAAAAACTTCTTGTTCAACTTTTGGTTTATTAGTCTAATATCAAATTCAAGAGATATTCTATTGCACATAATTTTTTACTCGATTTTCTAAATTCTCAGTTTTTAATATCTGCTGGAAATTTAATACAATACTATATTTTTCAACGCTTTTTATTTGTATGTATATCCATGCTTTTTTATAGCAGTGTAAAATAACATAAACAATGATTTTTCAAAACTCTGAAGAAATAAAGTTGAAAATATTTGTGTTCGGATGAAAGGTTGTGATGGAGCTTTTGCAAGGTGGCCCGCTAACAGATGTCGTGATGGAGACAGTGATGAATGAAGAACAAATTGCTGCCGTGTGCCAAGAAGTTCTTCTAGCTATCAGCTTTCTTCACAGTAAGGTACGTAATTCAATCATACCAAAAATAATATTATTATTTTACTACCCGTCAATTTCGTTAACAAGCAAAAGTTTACTAGATTTAATTGAGAGCAGTATTCGCTAATCGCATTAGGGCTATATCTCTTGTTACACAACATTTACCAACAAGTTGCCATATCACAAATATAAAATTCAATTATCAAAATATTGTGTGAAACAACACACCTAAACTTTTCAACGACGTAAATAAATTCATAATTTTTTTCAGGGAATTATTCACCGAGATATTAAATCCGACAATATATTACTGGGATTGGATGGATCAGTGAAAGTGACAGATTTTGGATTTTGTGCTAACATTCAAGGAGATGAAAAGAGGAACACAATGGTGGGGTACGACACCAAATTTTATTTATTCTAACAGTTAATGCGTAAGCGCCAACTTCATGCATTCTATCAAAATTCAAAATGAAAGTGGTATTCATGTTGTTTGATTGCTTCATAACGGTGATAAACGAATTATTTTTAATTTGTTTCGTTTTTTATTTTTGTGTTGTTTTGTAGGACTCCTTATTGGATGGCGCCTGAGGTTAGTAATCAAAACTGCTTTCCAGTGTTGTTAATAGTTACGTTTTCTCTCTTATCGGGTAGTGCAACAGAAGCATGAATTTGAAATTGTCATCCAAGAGTTTGAGATGTATCAGATGTATCGGTGT
>JABASC010005205.1:0-10575 GCA_019776185.1 Plutomurus gul
ACAAAAGCTGATAGGGCACACAACAACATCCAAAATATTCCGATTTCTACTTATTTTACTTCAACCGGTTTACTTCGTAATATGGACTATGGACATGATAAATATTTTCCTCAATGTATGTATAATCGTAAGTGTATTTAATTGTAATTTAATTCAAGTGTATTTAATCTTTAAATGCACACCTTCCTGCTTTAAACACATTGCTGTGACTATTAATAATCAATGAAAAATAATTACAATATAAATGCCATCAGAGTCAATATTATGCCAAAGCCTCAACAGAATGCCATATCTTCATGATTCACACAAAATGGTATTTCCATGTGTGGTAATGTAATAATATGACTATGACACAGTTACAATTATAATTGTGACACATTAGGAAAGATTGAAAGGAATATTGTAACATGTTAAGGTATAAATTAGCAAGGAATTCTGACTCGGTGGCGATGTACTCAGTCACAGTACAGTCATGCATATTATTTGTACTATACCTTTGCACAATTGCACGGCACCTCCATGGAATATAACCATTACTATTAAGTTCCCACAATCTAATCAGCGGTTTTGACAAAAACAGTCTGTCCGGTTTACGTCTGATGATAAGGACCTAACGAGGTCTTTGTCGCGAGTGACAATATTGGGTCAATTGTCCGGATAATATTTCCAGCTCGTATATTTTTAAGTAAAGACCTCCTCGCCATGATATTTTGTTGTTGAATGAACAATTATTGTATGGATCTGCTGTAATGATGCAATTATAGCAGCACTAGTACGAAAATATTTATTACTGTAGTAGCCATCTATATTTAAGCGGTTTTCTGATGTCCTCCGTTCATTTGCTAACTGAATTAGTAACCTTATGGAGGCAGAGTCACGAACATGCATAGGGATAAGGCAATTTACGATCGGAGCTACACAGATAGAAGTGGATTCCCCTCTCCATAATAAGGCAGACCTTAGGCATGATTTGTGTTTGTATTTCTATTTTCAAACTGTTCACTGCACAAATCCTTCGCAGCAGTGTCAATACATGTTTAGGAAAGTTATAATACTATTAGGCTGCAAAATGAGTCGCGCAGTAAAGTGTACATACAAGTGGGGACTGCCTAATACGAATTCCGATACACACCTGAGCTAAATGATTATTGACGAGATGGAGAGTAGCAAGCTAGCGAGCGAGCGAGCGAGCGAGAGAGCGAGCGACAGAGAGATACAAAATAGGATGTACATATAATATGCATGTACGTAACGCGCCATATGTAATGAAATGAAATGTAAACAGTGACCTTGGTGCTATTGCCCTTGCCCCTGTTTGTGGCATGTATTGCTATAGTATATGGTATGGCTTGACATGACTTGTGTTGGCCAGTGTAAAATGGTGTAGGTAGATGAAGATAGATTGGTAGGAATACGCGGGGTGTAAGTAAACTTATCCATTTGGTAATTTCTCTATATGCTTAAAGGTGTATGTACATAGTAGATATGCACGTACATACATGCATAGATTTTTATAATGAACGCAATGTAGCATAGGTGTATGAAAACTTGATTAGTAAGAATTATCTGTGTATCCAAGCGTATTCATTCCAGAAAGAGAGATAAAATGGACTACGGCCGAATGCCTGTTTCAATCCACTCCGTGTGCTACTTGCCTATATTTCATGTGGGTAGAATTATTGGGACGGACCCTTTAAAAATGATATGGAAAGTGAAAGGATTGCTGCAGTGTAGTGGCAACATTCGCTCTGACTCTGATACTTACATGTTTGACTTACATACATGGTAATACAAAGATATAATGTTATATTGTAATATTATTTACACTGTTAGTCAGAGTTTGATCGCATGTGTTTCTTCTTGAACTGGTAGTAAGTGGTTTGGTGTACTGTGACACAGAACAACGTAACAAACGTCTGTCTGTCTCACTGCTCTCAGTCAGTCCGTTCAGTTTACTGTGAAGTTAAAGTTGGTGAATGTTAGCATAGTTGTCTTAGTGCACAAAGGAAAGGATTATAGTAGACATTTTATTCCGTTGTCTTGTCTTGGCTCAGTTATTTAGCTACTTGTAAATACATTACACACAAACATTATTACATTACATGGAGAGAAAGAGAGAGAGAGGTCTGGTTTGGTTCGGTGTGGTTTGACTGGGCTCAGTTGATGAGAAATAGTTTCGCCGAGTGGCACGAGTCTCGTATAACATTTGGTGGATAGGAAGCACGGGTCAGGTTGGTTTATTGTTAGTCAAGCGGATTATATTATATATTGTATTATTTTAAAGGTACAGCAGTTAGACCTGACCGTGGCTGATAGCGGAGAGCATAGGGCTCGTCTACCTGTTTTTCTCGCTTGATTACCACTCACAATACTTACAATAGTATTCCATAGAAAAATGATAGTGTGAAGCAGACGGGTATAGTCACTCTCTGTAGTACTACCGGTGCACATTGCGTTTGTTTTGTCTACTAACCACCACTATCTACTTTTATATCTCTTCGCTTTCTTCGAATCTTCTTTCTTACATATGACTTGCCACTCGCACTATCAGTGCTCTCTCACAAGTCACTACTACAGGGATATAATAAATATCTTCAGCAAGATTACAGGGAATCCTACATGTGTAATATATGTATATCTTTATCCTCTAGTTGCCCTTCCTAAAAACTATTCTCTGCTATATAATAAATACAGTGCAAGTTCCTTGGTATTGACTCTGTATCCGTAATACTATATAGTTCTACATTACACATTATGCACATTGTATTTACTTCCTTACTACTCTTCTTTCTCTCTATTACATGATATCACCTATTGAGCAAGTCAGTTTGTGATGGTAGAGGCAAAAGTCAGTTATTAACTTCTCTCTCTATCAGTATTACTCACTAGTGTCTACGTTGACTTGTTTTGTGTTGCTAGGAATTAAGGTACAGTTGTGCAACGAGTGCAGCAGATGAACTCAACTGAGCAGCAGCAGCTACACGTAACTTAATAGTTTTCTTGATGTACAGTACACAGCCTCCAATCTACACACACACACACACAGACACAATACACACATGCACTACAATGCACTGGTGTAGTGAATAGAAGAAAAGGAGAGAATACCTACTCTACCCACTTCAATACTTAAGTTTTAGTCGATTTTTTATGTCACATATCTGGCATGGCACCAACACCAACTACATGTGGCGGTAAGTGAAAAAACTCGAGTCAACTTGAACCGCAAAACTGGGTTAGTGTGTGGGGTTACGTTGTCTACTCTGTGAAGTCCCTGTCTAATGTGCAGTGGTAGTAATCTTGACTTGGTGAACATTCAATTGAATTCACTTGAATTGGTCTATGAGTTGAGATGTGCATGTATTGTCTTGTCGTGTCTTCTGTGTTTCGCGGTGTTGGTGGAGACTGTCTTTGTCGTATCTGTGCCAACAACACACAGAGCATTGCGTAATGCTTTGTTTGTCTAAACTTCAGCCAGAGACAGACGTACTATGTCTCTCTCTCTCTCTGTCTCTCCTTCTCCAGTATTAGGCCGATACAGATGTGACTGGTCTAAGCATAAACGTAGAACTGCTTTTTACAATATGTTATATTTTCGGCAGATATCTGTATTAGGAATAATTGAACAATAAAAATGACTCGTTTGTGGTCTGCTCCAATATTTATTTCCGATCGATTGGTTCACTATGGGTTGAGATGTGGATATACGTACTAATTGTATTGTTTGCTTTTGTGTTGGCAGCAAAGGATCGTGGGTAGGTTTTTCTTGTTCTGAGTAGCTCTAGTCAACCAGCCCTGCTCGTAAATGTAAAGTGGGAGCAGAGGACTTTATCGTAGGTACTAAACAAAGTCTCTCCACGACATTGTATATACATCTATAACTATTAATGGTAAGCTAATGGAATTCAGATACAGGCTCGGTTTGTGGATTTATGCTTCGGTTTTGTTTGTAGTCGAGGAGATGTGGAGGAGTGGAGCTGAGATTTGGGGAATAATGTGTCTCTGTATATATGTATACCAAAGTTATTGGGCGAAAATACAAAAAAGAGAAGAGTGGATGTAGAGGAAAGTGGAGTGAATGCTGAAGTAGACGAAACGAAAGGTTGATTGGTAGGCAGTAGAGGCAGAGAATTTCATTCGAAATAAATAACATATGCGGGGATTAGAGTTAGTGGAAGTTGGAAAAAGGGAAAATAGGAATTAGGAAACAGCTGTTGCACTGCCTCTGTTCACCATCTCCTCCGTTTGTATTCAACAAAGTCATTCAGCTTCAGTTTAGCTTTAAATCATCGTTAGTACTCTCAACGAGAGGGAATAGGATTCCAGTTCAGTTCAACATTGCGTTTTACTTAAATGTAAAAGTACATACTTATGGGCACAAGTAGGCAAGGTGAACTTTTAGGAAATTCGTGTGCTCAACTCACTCGAAACTTTTGTCGTACTTATTTAGCCAACTAACAACCAAATCCAGAGAATGTAATGAAAAGAAGCGCTGTTTGTACACAAGCCGTACTATGGCTTATGTTTACCTAGAATGGATGTGCTTAACTTAAACTAATCACAAATGGGGCTAGTAGTTAAGAACAGGATTTATTCCAGTATTTGTCTTCTGTGTACCTTCCTCACCCAGTGTCAGCCAGCATATGTGAAAGTAGGAAAATACAGTAAACCCATCGTTCAGCAAATTTAAATAGAAACCAAACCGTAATCTTTAATTTTCACCATCCTTACTTATATATACCACAATTGTGCGACGTACGAAATTAACTTTTAGGTTCAAATTAAATTAGAAATGAACAATAGGTGTTATGTGGTTTATTATGTGGTTACTATAGGCATGAAGAATTTCATTAAGTATATGGATGAATGAGGACTCATGGCTTTCAGATTCCTGGAGAGGAACTGTGAGTAAAATATTTAAGTGATTTCTTTGAAGAAGATAAAATTCTGCATACTTAATGACAAAGTCCCATTGAAGTGTGTTATTGAAAATTCTTCGAGCTGTTCTATTCAGTACGATGTCGTGTCTGAGGGGGTTGCAGTATGTTTGGATGTGCTTCTATTGGATGAGTAAGTACATACGATTGTATAAGATACCTCCTAACAGTACGAATAGTCATAAGCCTCCGGTGGATTTGCGGTGGAATTACCTGCCTTTAAACAAACGCCCAGTCACCGTACCATAACATAACCATTTAGGGTATAGATGAGTTGTTTGGCCGAGTCCTGTCGGAAAATGAATTTGGTGTGATATGAGTGAGCCGCTAACTAAAGACGATTAGGAGAGAATTTGACATGACAGAAATGCGAACGTTGGACGAGCTGAGCCGGTGTGTTCACGAATATAATTGCAAGGAAGGGCACAGGCTGGGTAAAGGAAATAAAACAGCAGCAGGCTAAATAAACCGTCTATACGTACAGATGTGTTCTGTTGGTGGTAAGTGTGCAGTTTACAAACTTAAACAGACTCTTGTTAGTTAGAATAGAAAATTGACATGACATGCTTGAAATAATGGTGCATGAACTACAAATGAAATCGCACATGCAATATTTTATCATGTTTTTCTCAGAGAGATGGAGTTTTCCTTGTAATTTCTAATTGAAATGGATTCACTCAGAAGTGGTATTTGTCTGTTTCCCTCACTTCTCTGAAAGTCAAGATGATGCATTTATTGCTCATTGTGAAGCACTGTGAATTGAATGAGTGTCTGGGCTGCTGTGCGTCGAGATTCTATGTTTATTGTGAGAAGATACATTTGTGTAGCCAACTGAAGGGCTGAGAGAATGTGACTGTGAGAAGGCAGGCAAAGAAAGCCACGCGACGGCGTGTGCGTCCTTATAGAAATTATTGTGTTTGTGTATGAAAGTTCTAACCCTTTGATTTCGTGGACTAATAAGCATAAAGGGATGAAAGAAAGGCTTTAATAAAAGTCCTAGACGACTGAGCACCTTTAGAAAATTCCAAAGGAAAGGAACGAGAGTAGAGGAAAAAAAGGAATAGTGAGTTTGTAAGTGAGCGAGTGTGGTGGTTGAATGGACATTCTCTCTGCTCACACGTACTATGTATACGTACTAAATATATAGTGGATAGAGAGAGACTCAAAGACGTAGTTTCCATAATGGAATTATATCGTTATAAATATGATACGGTAGTGGAAGGTAGGTAGGTTTCTACTTGTATAATCGCATCGTACGTGTAGGAAGGAAGCGAAAGATGAAGATCAAATCAGGTAATTTCAATGTGGCCTTTTCATATGGTAAGCTGTAGAATGTATTTAGTATTGATGGCGGTGATGGTGGCGGTGGCAGTGGATTGGGATGAAGAAGTGAGTGTATGTATGTATGTATACATTTACAACAGCGTCTGCCTTCTTGTTGTGTTATGCTGATAATATGTTCTGTTGTGTTGGGTTTTGTTTGGTTGGATGGGCGACCGGTGCTCTGGCTCGCTCACTCACTCACAATTGTTGGGAGAAGTAGCAGTAATTTTATGAGGAAAAATAAGAGGAGGAAGGCAGACAGCGACGCAGCAGGCCAGGTGCTCAGGTCGACGCATATGGGTAAAGTAAAGCAAAGTGTGTTCTGTTGTATCTGCAAAGGTAGGAAGAAGACTGTGAGTGAGCTACTAAAGTGGAGCTTCGAAAGGAATGAGATGGACTAGTAAGTAGTAGATGCTAATATGGAGAGTAACCTACTAGTGCACATATGTAGAGGAATCAAAAAAATATCCAACTGAACGGGAACATTCATTCTTTCTGGTCTGTATGCAAGACTGAGTCAGGAAGACTCTCTCAACTAGATTCGACTCAATTTAAGTCAACGTGTACTTAAGCTACAATTCACTGCAACACACTTGGCCTGTACACTTGGCCACGATGTACAGGACTGGATTACATACAATTTAGATTCTCAAGATGTCTTAGAAAGAGAGAGAGAAGTCCTCCTCCATCGCATTTTCTTCTTATATGTACACATGTAGCATTATATAATATTCTTGTTCTCGTGTGTCTACCAGATTATAGTCTATTTCCTACGTACAGATATTCTGTAGAGATGGATTATGTCAAAAGAAACGGAGCTCGTGCCGTGGCTGCCCTTACTTGACATGGCCCTTACGCTTTGCCTTCTCGAAGGAGCGAGTGCACAATAAAGCCTGAAGACGATTTTTTTACCTATTCTTTGCCCTTTACCTTGTTGGCTTCGTTTGCCTTTAATGTGTAATATGCTTATGTCCGTCTGCCTGCTTCTCTCCCGTTTTTTTCCGTGGCGGAAATTATCCTCCGTTCTTGGCCATAAGTAAGAGTAGGCTCTAACATGGCACGACGAATCATCAACTATTGAGCAGTCAAGCCGGGTTCTTTTACTGCCACCATGACAGGGCAGCAGCACAACATACGGGACTGATAAATAGTGAGAGACGGGCGATCTATAACTATACACACTTGGAGAATCAAGCGACTGACACACACACGTGTATAGCTACTGCTATTACAACTATCCATGAATTAGATGTGAGCTCGGTATTAGAATTATCTCTTTTGGGCTTAGTAACTTGCATCTGCATGATAAGTGCGCGTTTCTTCACGTCTTTTATAATTCACGGCTTGAATAGTGCAGTTACTCGCTGTCTTACCTATTCTTGTCCGTCATTATGTACCCGAAACCTTGAATGGAAGGGAATAGAATTGAGTTGCAGGAAAAAAAATTCGCTTTCATTTAAAAACTGTGGACATAAAAGAAACGAGTACTTTAAATGTCAGCTTGCATTTAGAATACCACTTTACAGATATTATCCGCTAATGCCTTCAGTAACTTATCCGTATTCCTGAAAAGCTAAAATAGGAATTTGAGAAAGATGAATAACAAATTGAGATGAAACGATTTGTAGTTTTAGAATTTTGAGTGTTCTGATATGCTGTGCTGTGAGTGCATTGTAGTGGCAGTGCGGGTCTACTCGAAACTATTACTGATGGCTGGTTGAGTACGGATTATAAGGAAGCAGCTCGATCCTTTCTTACTTTCAGGCCAGCTATCAGATCCGATCACATCACATCACCTCTCATTATATACTTCGCTCATTTAGTGAAGCGAGAAGCTTCCCCTATTTGTGGTCGTTAGTCGGCTTTGCGTACAAATATTACCTTCCTATTATTACACAGATAGTGTACTTGTACTGCTAGCCAAGCCAACAGTCGGGAGCTTTTGGTTATTTAGTTCACTTTGGAGATTCGAGTCAAGTCATGGAAAGTGAAGGGAGTTCATCTACTTCTACATAAATACATACTACACAGTATATGAGCTTTAGCTAAATCTATTGACTCACTCTTTCCACTCGGTTTTACTCCATTTTACTTACCACACGTATCACATCACAATCAGTCTTCAGACTGTTAGAACAGAGAGCTGAACTGAGGAGAATATTGAAGAAGACAGCCGTGTCGCTATTATCATCACATTACATTATTACACAGTGCTCTCGTATGGACATTTCATACGAAGTGATGCCGATGGAGAGAGGTAAAGGTTAGGCTAGGTCCTCATATGTAAGTACATAGGTTTGGCTTCAGCTGGATTCAGCTCCGCGCTCTCCTCAATGTCACAACAGACTACACGCATTGAACTAAAAGGAAAAGTAGTAAATGGTGAGTATGGCTAGCTTTTGCTCGCGTGCTGTCGACCAGATCAAATTTCAGGGGGTCATCATCACACATAACATGGAGACACACACGCCATGTAGTAAGTACTTAGCATCGCATATTGCTCAGACGGAAGACTTTTGAGTCAAGTTCAGTTCAGACAGCATATGGAGGCATTCAGAAAAGACAGAAGACAAGATTCTCTCGCTCCGGCTGATTTCCTTATGTCCAGCTTACTTGAACTCACAGTCCTTTAAAATTTGTTGGCTGTGGTAAAGCTGTAAAGGACAGGGACTGTGTTTGCTGTGTATGTATGATCTGGGTCAACACTTTCGTAGACGGATTGAGTGGTGTGTGTTTGCCTTGTGTGCTGCTGGGAGTGTGTGGCACATGCCGAGACGAATGTTTCAAGCCCTTGAGAATTGTTATTTAAGAGTGAAAGTGTATGTGTTTGTAGAGAAGAGCTTTTAAAGGACGACTCACTTATTGTAATAAGATGTGGTGGATTTTGGATACTTTGGATGCTTATGGTTCAGCTAACCTCTTGTTTGGTGTCCGCATGTCCTTTTCCGCATAAAATTGAGGAAGTGGTGTCGTGAAGCAGAAGACTGTCCAGAGAGTTCAGGGATTTGAGGAATAAGGAAACAAGGAATGGCATAGTAGCACTTAAGTGAGGGCATTATAGGGAAATTAAATATTAGGTGGGTATACAATGTGTTTTTCGGCTGTTACTGCTGTTTGGTGTTCGGAGCGCGTGTGTATCTTTTGGTGACAGGATGACTGTTCCGAATTGTTCATAGCGGAAGTCTTTGAGCTAGAGTCAAATAACGGACTCTTGAGTGTCTGCTCGTTTCTGCTGGTCAAATGCAAAATATGAAGGGAATTATAAATAGATTTGGAAATATTCAGCAGTTGGAGGGCACAAGCTGGACAGATGCACAGATGTACGGAACTTGGGACAGATGAAAATTAAGATTTATGATGCTTATTTTGTTTGTTACAGATGTATGCTCGAGTTTAAGATACTATTTAACTTTATTTGAACTCTGATTGCATAAATATACAAAATGAATGTAAATGAGTTCTTTGGGGAAATTAATTAATTCATATAAACTACATTTAAGAATTATTTATATAGAATTATAAGATGAAGTGACAGCTTTATAAGAAAGTTGTAAATACTTAAGAACAGAGTAACGGAATCTAACGAATTTTTGAGTCGGAATTGGCAAAAACTTCAGAATTGGTTAGAATCTGAAAATTGAAATTATTGTTTGTAAATCATTGTTTTAATTCTTTCTAGACGGGTGCTCAAGTCGATCAACACCAAAACCAAGGCCTCCGAGGTGAGTTATTCTTTGTACCTAAGAGTTGTGCAGTACTGCGGTTTACGAAAGTTCACAAAGATGATATTTGACAATGTAAAACAAATGATATTATTTACCAAAAGTTTTTATTAGAACTCCACAAACAATCGGATACCATACAAAGTACAAATGCATTCATTATATGTATGTACGAGACAAAAACATATCCAGTGTTTGCAAAAATCCCGAACTTCTAAACTTTTCGAATTCTAACTCTTTATTTAATTTTCTGATTTGTAATTCCAAACTTTTAATTTATTTTTCCATCGTGAACCAAAGATATTATAATAATACTACTATAATACTATAATACTATAATACTATAATATCTACTACCTCTATGTCGTGAACGACTTCAGAATAAGAATAAAAGATTGAACCAAAATTAGAATTTTAAACAAACGACGAACACTATATGCTCAAGACCAAATGTTGTAACCGTGTTTCTACGGGGTCCTTTGTTAACTTTCGTAAACATTGGTGCTGAGTATGGTAAACACGCTTGTGCATACTCATATTTAAATTAGCGTGGCACTACCAATAATTTAAATATGAAATGTGATTATATGTAC